>JAKLMY010000368.1:0-26517 GCA_022814645.1 Ganoderma meredithae | reverse complement strand
AGTGTAACACGCCGTTACATGGATGCTATATTTGGCCAATGATCACATTTTAATCACAATGTAACGTGGCGTTACACAGGTCCATGCCCCCGGTGTGCGTGTTTGAGTTGAGTGTTAGACGGCGCGCAGATGGTCGGGTTGGATCACGTGCTCGGTCGAACTCACCGCGAAACTGATCCTCCCGCACGCACCGACGCCCGCCTCAGCCTCCGTCCATCTGCCCTCTCTCGTTGTCCCCCCACCAATCTCGTACGCCCCGCGCCTACCATACAAACGCCATACGCCCGGCGCACGCTTCATGGCCAAGTACAAGAAGACGGGAATGACGCCGCCATTTGGCCGCCAACGAGCTGTATGTCTCCGCCTCTCGCTTTCCCCTCCCGGAAATTTAGCCCATTGTCACCCTTCCAGGTCCAGCGGAAGGTGGTCGTGTGTGGCGACGGGGCATGCGGTGAGCTCACCCCCCCTGGAGGTCTTTGCAATGAAGGGACTGATGAATGAAGGGTTCCAGGCAAAACGTCCCTCCTTAATGTCTTCACTCGTGGATGGTTCTCTGCCGTCTAGTGAGTCTTTTCCCGTTGATTTTGTCGACAGTTCCATGAGCAGATACTTCTCGTGCCAGCGAGCCCACTGTATTTGAGAACTATGTCCACGACTTGTACGTCGATGATCAACTGGTTGAACTGAGCTTATGGGACACAGCCGGTATGTGTACAGTCACGGTGCCTTGCTAGTTTTCCGCATTGTGTATCGATTCAAATTTGTTTTCACACGATACAGGTCAAGAAGAGTTCGACCGGCTGCGTTCGTTAAGCTACGCAGAAACACACGTCATCATGTTATGTTTCTCAGTACGTGCACATGGTTTGGATGTCCTTTCCTGCAACGCAGGCAGTAGCTGAGTCTTACTGGTCAGGTTGACAACCCTGCATCGTTGGAGAACATTGAATGCAAGGTACGTCAATGGAAAGCTTCTCCGTGCTCCGAACTGTCAACGGGCGTAGTGGATTCCGGAGATACTCGAGTATTGCCCTGGAGTGAAGGTATGTGTTTTTGTGCCCCCGACAGTCCATTCAATCAGCTCATGGAGGTCTAGCTTGTCCTCGTCGGTATGAAACCTTCGAACTGGGAAACTTTCAGGAATACCCTCACATTTTACTTGTGTGACAGCCCTCAAATGTGACCTGCGGGAGGATCAAGAAACCCAGGCACGGTTGGCCCGCTACAATATGCACACGGTGCAATATGAGGAGGGCCTTACCGTCGCCCGCCGCATACGAGCATCTAGGTATTTGGGTACGCATCTGTGGCTGCATTATATACCTCTTTGTCATTGACCCCGAGGACAGAATGTAGTGCAAAGCACAATCGTGGAGTCAATGAGGTCTTTCATGAATCTGCGAGGGTGTCTCTCAGTACACGCGCCAAAGGCTCTGGAAGCTATGGTAGCGGACGGAGTGGCTGCGTCATTGGATAGCTTGCTAACATTGTTCATGTTTCCGCCATCGTGCTCTGTTCTCTGTATCCATGTACCCTGTGGCATCCCCATACTGCTACGTACTCCTGAATACACTTAATGCTATATCCACCCAGTAATTACATCACCCCGCCATCATTTACGATTTACAATCCTATTGTGCTTATGCCTGGCCACTTCAATGGACCAGGTCTGTATTTCAGTATTTGACAGTCCATGACAGCGGTACCATGATCAAAACGTGGGCATACCATATTCAGAAAACTAATCAAAAGGTCCCCTAGCACTCCGGCATGCATGTAAACGGGCCGTTAGTTTACATCTCTGATTGGTGTTCTGCTCAGCTTACTGAAGGGACGGGCGCATAAAGTGCACTCCTAGTCACTGTGGTAAGTAAGTATTGGGACCATCACAAGATGACATTAACGAAAGCTAACGGTGTATGCACGAATTATGGAGGTCGGGAATATACAGGTATGCCGAGAACAGCCCCATCAGAATCCACCAAAGCCCGTCATTGCAGGAGGAATACCAAAGCCCGTACCGTTGGGCATCAGACCAGGGGGAGGCCCTTGTGCTGGGAAGCCGTTCCCTTGCGTCAGCATCAGCCTACCACCAAATCCTGGCTCAATGAGGGGCCGTTCAGCCTCCTGCTGCTCCTTTTCACTCTCCTTCTTCGACCGCTCCTTGACCTCCTTCTCCAATGCAGCGAGCTTTTCGACCATCGAGCGCGTGCGCTGGATCTTGTAAGGCATGTAGAAATCGTTGAGACCATGTTGCCAGGACAACTCTTCTACGACATCCGCACGCAAGAGGTCGAAGCAGCAGAACAGAGTCGCAGCAAAGCATTCCTTGTTCCCAATGTCGACGAAGTACGAGAGAACGTCTTCAGCGATTTCGGAAGAGTTAGAAGCAGCCGCGGTGACGATCGCATCCCTGTAAAGCTTGTCCTGCTTGGACAACGTGATCGACTCTTCCCACTTGCTCTTTTTCTGAGAAGAGAAAATGAGCCGAGTCTGTGTCCTGAAACATAAATATAGTATTACCTTGTAGAGATGAGCAGCCAGCCGTCGGAACTCGAGCAGTTCGTGAGTCTCCAGTTCACGAAGCAGTTTTGTGCTGTTGAAGTTGTCGAAGCTATCGATCGAATCCCGCAACGTCTTATAGTCCTCCTCTTCGATGAGCATTTTGTTATACGCATCGTTCACGGCTTCAAGGTTGAGCTGCATTGGATACAGTCAGCATATGTTGTCGGTCCTTAAGGTGGGAGACGCACATGTTGCACGGCGATGAGGTACGAGCGGACGAGAGGAATGTGATCAATTTGCTCGAACATGCGAACAACGCGCGAATGGTCAATCCGAGGAATCATGACCGAAAGTAGGTCCGTGAGCAGTGTGGGCTGCTCCTGAAGGTAGAACGAAAGCGCCTTGTAGTAGCTATTATTCCAGCATTAGTCTCTACGTCTTTTCCTAAGCTCTTCGACCTCGGACTTACATTTCGACATTTGCAACTCGCACAATGACGTCCTTGAATTGGTTATGTTCCCATGCATCCGCAGACCGCTCGATCATAGCAAGAGCAGCGTTGTCCTATGAATCTCATCAGGACACATACATCATATAGGAACAAAAGAAACTCACAAACTCGTCGTACTTGACATAGAGGAAAACAAGCTCGGGCCAGAGGTGAGCACGCTCGGCAGCCTTGATCACCTTGGGAATATTAATGCGGGAAACGAACAGCTTCAAATGTTCCATGACTACTCCTTTGTTAGTCAATCATGACAGAACATTGCAAGGTACACTCACGCTTCTCAGGCTTATACTTGCTGTACAGGATTGCGAGCTCGGTGAATATACCCATCTGAAAGAGGTCAGGATAGCCCCAATCAAATCAAAACGACCACTCACATGTGCACGCTCTAAACTCAAACCAGCCTCAAGCAGAGATAACACTTCGTCGAAGTATCCACGACGCTCATAAGACTGTACAAGCGCTGGGAGTTCCTCCGCATGGACGATAATGTTGAGACCGCAGATCTGCGCGAGACGGAACTCGCCCTTCTCAACACAAGCTGCGTGTACTTGTTTCCAGACCTGGGTATTGCCAGCTTTGCGGGCGCTCTCGACAGCCCCCTGATTCTCGCCGAGGTAGATAAGCGTGGTGGCGAGACGCGCCCAATTGGAGATACTTGAGAAAAGAATCTTGGCAGCCTGGTAGAGTTCGTCCTCGAAACACTTCTCTCCAACTTCTAGAACATCTGCAACGTTGGTCATCGCCAAGAAGTCCTCCATGTCGTGCAGGCGATCCGTCTTGGCATAAGCATATGCGAGCTCTGTGTCAATTTTGGGCTCGCGCAACGATTTGCGAGACATCTGGAGGAACCGGACGAGATCATCTGATTTCCCGGCACGACCTGCGATCTCGATGACCTCAGCGAAGTTAGAGGGATTCTCAGCCTTGATGTACGAGTCTGTAGTCTTCGTTAAGCACTTCGCCCTATCCAGACTAGCTAGACACTTACCAATGGCATCCTTGATACGGAGCCCATCGAGCTGTGCCTTCGCTAGGCGGCTCCAGACTGCAGGTTGGTTGACCTTGTTCGCGTAATCTACTCCACGATCGAGGGAGACGACGTGCTCAACGAGGACATTGATAGCCTCCGCATGCTGTTCGTACTTCTTGTAGATCAGGAAGGCCTCTTCATAAAGACCATGCTCTATGGCAATCCTAGGGATTTCCGCAGTGTCGTAGTTCTGAAGCTTGTCGATGTAACCGATGACCTTGCCCTTGTCCGCACGGATGGCTGTGAGCATCAAAAGGTTCTGGAGGTTCCGGTTGTCGCTGAATGGCGACGGTTCGATGATAATCTTCTCAAGTAGCTCAATGAGTTCGAGAGGAAGGTCTGCAGTGAGGAAAGCCTTGACGGTGATGGATACATCATCCGGGTCAGTGCTCTCGGGCAGTGCGGTAGCCACGATCTGGTCAATGAGTTGGCGCCGATACATGTTGTCACCGCGAAGGACCTGGGCCCAAAGATCGGGCTGTCTGCGGCGAACAAGATACCGTGCTTGCTGTTTGAACATGGCGTTCTCGTTGGTGATGTGGATGAGCTCATCGTCACAGAAGCCCTTGGCATAGGCGATGTAGGCCAGATACGGGTCGCGAGCCTCGCAGAACTTGCCAACCACCAAAGGCTCGTAAAGCTGAAGAAAAGATAAATGTCAAACGCCCACTCAGAAGTGAACTAGGACTAACATTGTTTTCCTTGAGGAACTGTTCAGGGTTGCTGTTCGAATCGATGAAGATCTTGGCCAATGCGTTGTACACCGGCGGGTCTTGACTACCGGCCTGTACTCGAGCCTCGAGCCAGGGGAGGATGAGCTTCAGACGGTTCCTGGTTTCAACCTCGTGGACAAGCTCATCGATTGGGAAGTTGCCGGGAACCGACGTGAGGAGCGACTTGATTGTCGCTTCGTCGCAATCAACATCGAGGAGACCGCCGATGACCTGCGGTGTGCGAACAGAATTGACACGAGTCACATAAACCTCGATAAAGTTGGTGAGGCCGCGTTGATAGAGGTAGAGAACGAGGTCATGGACGAAGTCGAAACGATCGCACACGATGATGAGAGGGAGCTGGTCCGAGAGCTTGGCCTCTTTGAGGAAGTTCTTAACTTTCTCGGGGTTATAGTGATTGCTCTCCCTGCAGATACGCTCGACCTCGCGTATTTGACCAGTTCGCGTGGCGGCTTGAATGTACTTGAAGTTGACTTCTGGGTCCGTAGACAGATTGACGATAGAGCCGAGATAGTAGTAGAGGCCCTCGAATGTCTTGAACGACTCGAACATTTCGATCAGCTTGACGGGCCCAAGAATATCCGAGTACTTCGTTGCGATTTGAACAACAATCTGCAGATTCTGGCGGATATTGACCTTGAGCATTTCCTGCATGCATGCGAACGATTGCTCGGTTGTCAGACGACTGAAATAATCCACAAGCCACTATAGACATGTTAGATGGTGCGCAAGACTTTCATACATGAGGAAAAGACACACATCCGTAGGGAAAGCGGTTGCGTGCACGATGACCCGCTTGATGTCTGCGATGTCTTCGTATAGCTCCAATGCCTGAAAAACGATATTAAAGGAGGGCAATGCAAGCGATACGGCCTCACGTACACGCTGCATGAGACCAGCTTTCTCGCAAAGATTTGCAACACGAGGATGGTCGAAGTGTGTCAGAATCTGATTGACGAGGATTGCATCGGCAACCTGGGGTGCATGGAGCAAGTTCATCTCAAGGAGTCGGGTCTGTAGATGGGCTTGTTCCGGTTTGTTGTCCTTGAGCGCTTCGAGGAGGAAAGACGTCGCGGGCTGGATCATGTTCTGGGACATGAAGATGTCGACAACGCGTTCCACGTCGACCAAGGGGCCGGCTTCGTCCTTCACGAGCTGGGTCGCAAATTCGGCGCCCTTCTCAGGGTTGACGCGCATGATACTCTGAAGGAGACCAACATAGTCCGGGGTGTAACCAGTCTTCTTCGCATACAAGACGATCTTCTCGGTCTGACCTGTTTCAGCAAAGCATGCAATGACCTTGTTAGGGATATTCGCACGAAGATAAATGGAGAGCGCGAGAGTCATGTCGAATGGGCGGACAACGTCACCGAGTTGCTCACTGCAAGTGAGCTTGTTCTCCTTCAGCCACTTCTCCAGCAGCTGCTTGCGACCTTGTTGTAAGACAGGACGTGCAAGTTCAAGAGATTCAAGCTCGTTCAGCTCCCCTTTCTCGAGGAGGATACCGAAGTACTGCAGGATAGGAGAAAGACCGCCAGGAGGTGATGGAGCCGCCTTGAATGCCTCGATGACTTGCGCAGTCCGAAGGATGCCCTGCAATGAGAGAAAGTCAGAAAGACTCAAAAGTCAACAATGTTGCCAGAACATACGCGAGGCGAATTCGCAGCGACCTTGGCAGCCTCGCTGTACTGACCACTCTGGAATAACTGCTGGTACTGTTTGATATAGAGGTCATCGGCACCAGGAAGGTTTGCGCGACTCGCGAGCTTGAACGCAAGCTCGGTGTTATTAAGCGTCGTGAGGACGTAAGGAACGACGGTTTGCTCGTCCACCGAAACGCTCAACACCTGGCCCTTCTTATTGACACCGATGATACCGTTGGAAACCTCGTGCTCCGCAGTGACGAAGATGGTTTCGCCTGAGATACGGTTCATGTAGATGCATGCGCCGGACTCGAGATCATACAGGTGAATGAAACCGTATTTCGTCACGAGATAGACGATGCCGTGTTTTTTCGAAACCTGCATCGCGACCGGGAAGTCGTTCGTCGCCTCGGGAGGGAAGTAGACGTCGACATTCTTCTTGACGAATGGGGGGTCCGGCGCCTGGTGATCAATCTCGACGATGTGCAACTAACACGGGAGCAAAGAAATCGTTTCGAGCGTTATGCAGCTATCCAGAGGAGAAACATACCTTAGCACCCTGGGCGGTCCGTGCACAGAACGTAAACAACTTCGTGGGCCTTGTACATCCATCGATCTTCAACTCGGCGAAAGCAGCTGCATGACCTTCAATCGGCTGGCTGACACCTCGTTCCCGGCTGTATAACTGGATGTTGCCCTTGACCTTGAAGGCAGCAGGGTTGGTAGTGTTTCCCGAGATACCGACTAGCACTAGCCACTTCTCGTCTGATGTCGTGCGGTAGTTGATAATCTGTGCGCCGACAAGAGTTGGATGGCGGTCGAAAATCTTCTGCGGAGGGGATGTTGCGTCCGAAATTGTCCAATGGTAGACCGCTGTCTCGGTGACCATACCCAGGGTCGAGTCATTGATCCATTTCCAGAACACAATATCCTCCGCATTGACATGCGACTTGAGCTTCTGCTTGGTTTCCATGTTGAAGACCTGGAGGGTACGACCAGCTAAAGATAGTGTCAAAAAGTGGATGTGTATGCACAAAATGGGCACGCACACTTGAGGGCGAGTATCTTCTGGTGGGGATGCATAATGGCGGAGTCGGCGGTGATTGGTCTCCTGAGGACATTGTTGGCGTCGGCCAGGTCCACAATGACGACTTGGTTGGCTTCATTGACCTTTTCCCGGACACATATGAAGTGGTCTGATTCCAATGTGAGGGTCTACGAGAAAGTTATGACGGAGGTGTCAAGGGTGCCACCTGCACAAGATTGCCAAGGACGACACAGACCTGGAAAGAAATGGAGGCCGGTTGGATACCAATGGCAGAGAGCTGGAGATGTTCACAGAACGCGATGGGCTTGGAGATATCCATGATTAGGGGAGGGTCGTAAGAGAAGGCAGGGTGAGGAACCCGTCGCAGATCTGTCCTGCAGCGGGCGGTGGGTTGTGCAAGGAGGAGGAACGGGTCGAGGTCGAAAAGCAGGCGCAGAGGGCCGCCTCGCACACTTGAGAAAGTCGACGTGTGTCCCTTCCCTATTTGGGTCCTAACAAACGCGCGTCTCGCTCTCCTTGCCACAGCCTTGCCAACTTAGTCGTCAGCTTTACGCGCAAGCCCCTCCCAGACATAGTCCACTCTCATCCATTAGACGTGTATTACTGCACTCTGCATTATCCATCGCTTCTCTATGTCTCTACTCTTCATCCAGGGCCAACGCCTGTTCAACATCCTCGTCCTCCATCAGCGCCGTCGCTGGCGCCGCATTGCCGTACCACACCCGTTGAAGCACAATAGCTGCATCCCGATCAGACCCTCTGTTGCCAACGGCCACACAATGCATTCGGCTTACCGCAGTCAATCGAGAGCTGAAATATCGCGCAGACCTTGAACTGCAGTGGAGATTGCTGGAGAAAAAAGTAGACCGTCCTGCAAACAGCTCGTCAGCAGCACAGAAGCACAGTCGCGTTAGGCTTACTTGAACGAGTCACCCCCGAACCACCCGATCAGAGTGGACATCCTGAAGCCGTACAGTGACCCTTGTTTGTAGTTACTGCGTCCTCCGACAGTGAGCTCACGTCGAACGCTGTCACCAACGATGGCCGCACCTGATGAGCTGTGGGATGGGCAACGTACTTTCCAACCCAAGTGCCACAAAACCAAGAGCGGAGATGAACAGGTCTGATCGTCCGAGTATTAAGAAGAGGATGGCTTGGCAGAGGCTGTATGGCCGTGATGGCCGTGAACAAGTGTACACGAAACACGGTATCAAACAACGCACATGAAACCGGCCAAGAATTCGATATATTGGGTGTATGTGGACCATTGCCAGAAGGCAAATGGTCTTGTAGACGCTCCCAAGTTCTCTGGACTTAATCTCGAACGGAAGCGGATGCAAATATACAGTAGAGCTAACTGGGTATACGGGACTGAGAGCGGTAGACAAGTGAAGGAGTTGAACTCACTTGGGCGAAAATCATTAGGATGGATTGGACCAAGAGCGCGAGCTCGAAATGGTTTCCCAACCAGAAGAAACATCGTGTTATGTTGGCCAAGAGACTGGATGCGGTCAGTCCAGGACCGGCTAAGAAAGCGGACGTGCGCACAGTATTGCGCAGACATGGTGAGAGAAGCCTGTAGAGTCCCTGCGGAATGAGTTTGTGGATGAGTAGGGCTGAGGAGCGGAGGTACGGACTAGGCGCACCGTTTCTTGACAATGGAATAGGCTTGGTCGGCGTAGACGAGGGGAGGGCCGATGGCCATGCCAACGGAGGCGAGAGAGGACAACCAGCTGGGCATGGAGCGAGACGGAACAAGACGGGCGAGGGCAAAGCTCAAAGTCTCGGGGAGGAGGCAAAGTCTCAGGGCGAGAGTCTCGTCCGCTTCCAGAAGCGAACACGACGAGCAGCGTCCGCAGCGGCCACACTCGGCGTCACACGCACTTCCCCCTAGGCGCCCTCTCGCCATGGCCCCTGGCAGACACGAGCAGGGCAACACAAACACAACAGGCTCGTTAGCTACTGAGAGAACGACATCCGAGTCGCCAGAACCGGGCATCGACTGTATGATACAACCATACCGCTACATCCCCCACGGCACCTTCCAAACTGTCTACTCGTAGAAGTACAGCACCTCGGCAAGTCGACCAACATACTTGTGCCAGTGCGCTCGAATGATCCTCCCGTCTCTCTGCCCTCCCATCATGCAGCCAGTCTGCCGCTCAGCAGCGCAAGCAACTTCTCCTGCCACAAACCGTAAGCATCGCCGACACTACTCGCCTCCATATCCTCTTACCTTATCCTCACTCGAGTCCGTGAACATAGTCCAGGGATCGTGATAACCACGGATCTCCAGAGCAAACGAGTGCGAGATCCCCGCCAAGTCTTCATACCCATCTTCCCATTCTCGAATCTGCTCAATGTTCGATAGTTGGACAGTCTCCACGGGCTTCCCATCATCCTGGGCGCGTTGAGAACATGAGCGTCGACCAACAGGTCAGATTCGAGGCGACAGCGGCTGACCTCTGCGTCCTTGAACAACAGCAACGAATCCTCCCTTAACTGGAGAAACCGCCTCTTGTATGACAGGAAGTCTTCACTCTGCACGGTCAACCAGCCTGTCAGGAGGATAGTGACACCTCGGCTGCTCTTTGTCTTCTGCGTTTCCAGCTCGGCCGCCAGTGCTCTACGTTGCGTAACCACCCGCTCGCGCCACGCCTGGCGTTTCTGCTCCTTCGCCAACCGTTGCTCCTCAAGCTCTTGCCGCACTCTCTGCGCCTTTTGCGTCTCCCGCCTCCGCTTCTCCCGTTCCTGCCGTTTCTTCTCGGCAGCGACCATGCCAGCCAAGGCGTCGGCCTCTCGTTCAATCGCCTGACGCTTCCGTCGCTCTTCCGCTGCGCGGCGCAGTTCATGCTCAAGTGCCGCTTTGCGCTCTTGCTCCTCTCGCGCCGCTTGGATGAGAAGCTGCTCCTTCTCGTACTTTAGGCGGGCCTGGCGCAGGGCTTCTTCGCGTTTGGCCTCTTGCTCCTCCTGCTCCTTGCGACGCGCCTGTTCGCGCCTACGCGACTCCGCCTCCTCCGGAGTGGAGATGGTAGCAACACGACGCGGATAGGAGAGCACGCCGCCGGACGGGATTGGTATCCGTGACGTCGTGGTACGGGGGTGCGAAGGTTTCGGGGGTATTGGAGGGAGGACGCCCATCCCGTTGGGAGGAGGGGATAGCTTGGAACTGCGAGGCATCGGGTGCACCTGCGTGGATAACGCGACGATATGCGACTTGTTTGTGACATTACTCAGGCCAGAAGGTGAGTTGGAGATGTCGGAGATAGGGGATGACAGGACAGAGTAGCGGACGCCACCCCACTCTGCGCCATTCGGACTATAAAGGGAATAGGTGCGGGCGATATCTGCGTCCTTCGGGGGCGGCGGGGGCGGCGGAGGCTGAGAATCGACTGACACAGGAAGGATAGGCGGTGAGGATGTAGGTTCGGGGATTTGACGACGGAACATCTTCTCGCTGAAGTCGGGATCAATCTCTATAGACGGACGTTGTCTGCTCAGCGGAAGGATGAATTTGAAGTCGAGCTTAGAGCGCAGTTTCTTGGCCGACATGGTTCTGTAACCGAGGGCGGGTCGCAGTCGCTGATATAGAGGAATGAGGCAGTGGAGCGGAGCGGACAGACTGAGATGGTAAGAGGGAAGGATGAAAGTAGGGGGAGGACCTAAGGGAGATAAGTAGAGTTATTGTTGTTAGGCGCGAGAGCGGATCTGTTGCTAGAGCACAGGCGGTGCATTCTTGCCACCGCCGCAGTCCTCGCCATCGTGACCGAGCCAGCACTTCCCATACAAACAAAGCCTCGCGAAACAAGTAGCTTGAGCTGGTACTTACCCTTACACCCTTACTTACCACGCGCACACGACGGTCGCTGCCGGCAATTACAAGCTACTGGTACCTATTGGCGCCGACCACTGCAACGCACGCACTACTGTATGACGACCGCCATGCCCGCGGAGGTATTGATCATGACCAAGTTCTGCGCTCTCCATATACTAAGAACATGCGGCAAACCGAGCTTGGCATGCCATTCATATCGCCCCACTATGGCCGTGATGACCTCGATCTAGCCTCTCGGACTTGGAGGCAACAAAGGCCTGATAGGCTTACATAGACTCGTCCCACTGTACCAAGACATATTCTTCTCGCCAGGTGGACCTTTCTTCATCCCGCACTGCACAGTCCTTCTCGCACGAGAAGATCATGCAAGTGCCCCATTCCATTCCCCGACGCCCGGCCTTGCCCCGTGCCTTCAGCGCCTCGAGCACTTCTGCCTGTCGTTCTTCGTCTGACACGCCTCTTCCGCCTTCAACCTGATGTGATCTGAGGACATTGATCAGGTTGGGCATAAGCTGGCATTCGAACACTCGTGGGGACTTGCAGTGCGGACAGGCGGGTAACGACTCCGGAGTGTAGGTCCGTTTCCGCGCTGACGTCACCGTGAAACTGGACTTCGTAACAGGCAAGGTGAATGCGGAGAGGGCGGTGAACAGCTTGTTGAAGACTTTGTCGCTCGCATATGGCAGTGGGGTGCCCTTCAGTTCGTATCTACCGCCCAATGGTGTAAGTCGGGTTCTGTGATTGGGATAAACATGGCGCAAAGCGTACCGGAGGCACTGCTCCCCTTCATAGGAGACACGTTTGCTGAATCGCTCGAACGCATGATCGACTTCCATCGAGTTTTCATAGCCTTCCATACCCCATCCGCTGCCGTCCTTCTTCTTCGAGTCCCTATCATCATCCAGGTCGGCTGTCGCCCCAACGGGCATTTTCACCTTCGGCGGCGCCGGGACGTATTCGGAAACCGTCGAGAGGTAAAGTGGCGGATACCCAGGGGCATCCTTCCAGGGCGTGTCTTCCAAAGAAGTCGATCGGACAGCAGCTGCCAGTGCATCCTCATTCTCATCTTCACTGTTTTCGTCATGTTCGCTTTCACTGTCGGTTGAGGGTAAGAGCGAGTCTTCGCGGTCAGGAGATTTTGTTTGGGAGTCAAGCACAGAATTGTCTGCCGAATAATCGCGCGCCAGGCTTCCGAAAATCTGCGAGCCCAACCCGAATGGACTGGGTGATGAGATCGCAGTGATCTGAACGTGCAAATCATCAATGAGGCCTGTGTGCGATGATGGAAACATAGAACACTAACAGCAAAGGGGTTGCTTTGGAGAGAAGTACTTTTCAAAGTGTCCGCCGCCACTTTCGCTTGCTGAATCTCTTTCTGCTTGAGGCGAGCTAGCTTCTTCTCCAGCTTCTCGGCGTACTTTCCGTTATAGCGAAGCTCCCGCCATGCTCGGACGCTACGGGACACGATCAACGGATACTCGCGCTGTGAGCCAGGGAACAGGGCTCACCTTCCTTCCTTGCGCTGACAGATACCATTCGCACAACCCCATACGAACAGTGTCCTGTCATTGGGACTTGCCTCTAAAGGACACCATATCTGGACGAGGAGTTCCATTGGCTGGGAGCAGCTGTTGCATGTTGAGCAAGAAAGTGGAGGGTGAGGTGAGGCCAGAAAGGTCTATGATTTGACAATGGGGAGGGATGTTCATGTTCACAAGGAGGAGGGAGAATTGGAGTGACGTAAAATATGCATCAACATACGATGGGTACATGGAGAAGCGAAGGGGCATCGTACAGGATGACCACCTATTCGCGATACAGTGGGGTCTGCTAGATCTGCTGGGGAGCCCAGGGGGCCGTCCGGAATGCCTAGCTGCACGGCTGTCTGAACGTCTGTGGTTTCCAAGTCGTCGTCGTCGTCGTCGTCGTCCGACCAGGGATCGTCGAGAGGTGGAGGAGCCATACAGTGTTGGGTTGCCTGGAAAGGTGTGAAAGATGAGCGCAAGTGGGATGGAGCGGGAGGCGAGAAGAAGTGGAGAAGGTCAGAAAAGCATGAATGGTCTAGTTTGCAAAGAATCGTCAAGGACTGTTGCGGCGGAGAAGCTCGTTCGCAACATTTCGGACTCGTCATCTAGGAAGTTCATCGTGTGGGGAAAGCAAGGGCACGGATGGCTCACCGGATGTGGAGCTGGCGTTGGGAAAGGAGAGAGTCGGGGGTGATTCAGTGTCGAGGGGAGAGCGGCGAGAAGAAATTTGCGAGCCGATGGGGGCAAAACAAGCGCCGCTGCCGGGCTGCTGCAGGCTACTGCCGGGCTGTCATGGTCATTGGTCGGTCGCCGGCGCCGGCTCTGGCTCTGGCCCTGGCTCTGATATCTGCATCTCTCCTCCGCTCCCGCGCTTCCTCTCCCTATTACCGCACCCATCACCCATGTCCCCAGATCCACCCATGCTCCCGCCACCAGACCTCTCCCAGAAAGACCCCGCCAATGGCGAGAAGAAGAGAAAGCGTGGCGCAACTCGCCTCTCGTGCGCAGAGTGTCGCAGGCAAGTCCATTGCAGCGTCTATGCCCCCGCCTCTTCCCAAACCGCCCTCCCTCCGTCAGATTGAAATTGCGTTGCGACCGTGCTGTCCCCTGCGGCTCATGTGTAAAACGTGGATGTGCTGCAATATGCCCCGACGGTGCGTCTCCGACCTCCTCATCTCTTCTTCCCGTCCTGATCGCTCCTCAATCGCGATCCCCCTCCATTCACAGGCTCCCTCACCACCGGCAAAGGAAATCGGTACATATCCACCCTCTCCACTGCTCCCACTCTTACGACGTTCTCACTCAGCGCACCCAGATTTGTCCTCGCCTCAACACAGGACCTCCACGAGAAGATAAACCAACTCGCCAACCGCGTACGCGAACTCGAAGACGCCCTCCGCGCCTCCCATGCTCTTCATTCTCTTGAACCCCATCCCCTCTTATCCGAGGAGCTTCTCCGCATTAAAGCTCCAATACAGAGAGAAAACCTCATCAATACCGGGGCAGCCAATGGTGCCACCGAGGAGCCAGGAGCCGATGTCGTGGATTCATTCGGTTCTCTGGCTATCAGCGACACGGGTCGTACCAATTACTTTGGTCAGGCGACTAGCTCATGGGTCAGTCGCTACCGTTGCCCTTCTCTGTCTCCACCTCTCACAATGCTGATGGGCTTGTTGCAGTACTTCTTGACGGTTCGTGAGAATGCCGCAAGCCAATGTCTCTTATCTGACAGCTAGGACAGAACGAGGAGAACAAGGACGATGACAGGGACCAGCGATTGACCAACTTGCGCAAGCTTTTGTCCCCGGAGGTGCTCTCTCTCAGTGGCCTCTTTCCTATTGCACCTAGCCTTCCCCTAACCTTGGATGCTGAGACGATGCGGATAGAGCGGTTGCGCAGCTTGTTCTGGTACCTCCCACCCGTCGACGAGGCCAGTGAACTTCAGAAAAATTACTATCAACATGCTGCCTGGATGTGAGTCATTCCCCCCTCACTATCCTCTCATCCTCACAACGTAGTGTACAGGTATAACCCAGTATCTCCCGCCCAATTCCACGATTCAGCATTCAACCAGTTCTACAACCCGAACACTACCCCGCAGATGGACGATCCGCTGATGTCTCATCAGTTGGCGCTCTTGTTCATGGTCCTAGCAATCGGCAGCTTGATGGATGTTGCACGACCAGCGTACAATATTGAAGCCGAAAAGTATCACCAGCTTGCCCGCGCAGCCCTGTTCCAGAGTCCCATTTTTGAGGAACCAACCCTCGCTGCCGTGCAGACACTGGTGAGTCTTTGATCATGAGGTCGCGAGAGACTGACTCTCACAACGTGGTGGCCCACAGTATCTGATGGCGTTCTACCTTTTCTTGAGCGAGCGCCACGGGAGTGGTGTAGGCTCGCGTTGGGCTTTCATGGGTCTCGCTGTGAAGTTGGGTGTCAGCGTACGTCTTCCTGTCTCAAGAGTTGCTACTGCTCGAGGGTTGACTCTGTCTCCGATGCCGCATCTCTAGATGGGACTTCGTGAGTCAATTTTTGTCGTTTCTAGGATAGCTGTGAAGCGTCATAATTCTGTCTATCAGATCGTGACGCAGGTAGGTGGAAGGTCGACGAAGCGGAGATCCAGAGGCGCCGGGAAAGCTTTTGGGAGCTTTACTCGTATGATCTTCTCCAGGTTGGTACTTTTTCCATGATGTATGGCCTCAACAATGATGTGGTCTGTTTAGTCCTTCACCTTAGGACGGCCGCCTTCTTTTACACTGGTACATATTGATTGCAAGAAACCTTATACCGAGGATCCGTGCAACGACGAGACTTGTGGGTGCTGAATGTCACTGTGGCGTGCTATGCTTCGCTCATTTGCTCGCTCGCTCAGTCCACTGGTGGAAGCACAGGTTCACCTCCGAGTGCATGAACCTTGTTTACGACCAGGCATTCGGAGCCAAGACTCCCACGTATAGCACGGTACTCCAGCTCGACCGCAAGCTGCGTGGTTTCACAGTTCCCCCGGCTCTACAAATAGCTGGCTTCGGTAATTCCGAGTCTCGAGTTGGAAACTACTACGAGAGCGTGCCCCTCATACTTCAACGCCATCTCGTTCTTGCTATTCGGGAATCCAGTGAGTAACACCACTAACAGGTCGAGAGGGAGCTTCTTTAACTCATTTCTTCTAGACTTGTTATACATGCATCGCGGTTTCTTTGCTCGCGCTATTAGCGACCATCCGAAGGATCCCCTTGGAAGTCCATATGGCGGGTCATTCATCGCTGCGTACAGGAGTGCAGGGTCACTTGTTGCCCTTGTGCGCAATATACATTCACAATTGAAGGAACTTACCGAGCGGATGTGGTTCCTGTGGACGCACTTGTTTTCTTGTTCGGTGAGTGTGATATTGATCTTGTGTACTGTTGATGCAAGTCCAAACTGACAGCATACATAATTTCAGATCATCTTGGGATCTATCGTGACCCGGTGTCCGTCGATGAGTTTGGCTCCCTCTGCTCTCGTACAACTGGACTCGGCTTGTGATCTGTTCTCCAAGACTGCCAAGTTCTTCCACGCAGAGAAAGTCCTGGTGAGTGTCACCCTGCCCGTCCCGCCTAGTGAGGTCTGTTTGATGAACCGCAAGTGCCGGAATTACAGAGCATCATGATTCGACTTCGTGATAAGGCTCACGCAAGCTTGACTGCATATCGCAACACGCCGCCTTCGCGAGCGGGAACTCTATCGGAGCCCTCAACACCAGCTGACGACGATGACGAGTTGACTACTCTTGGAGGAAGAACACGACTGGTGGAGCAGAAAGAGAAGTCTATGTCGCCGCAGATCACGGATCGTTCGCCGACTTCTCTCAACCCTGTCGTGCCTTTACCCCTCAAGCAGCCTGAAGAGCAGCAGGTACATCCATACGTTCTTCAATACCTTCGCACGTTCGTTCCTTCACCCCCGAACGGCACGGCGTCGCTTAGTGGTGGACCCAGTCAGGCTGGACCATCAGGAATTCAGAACGGCGTTCCAGTATCGCCGTCGCAATACCAAGCCCACCACAACATGCACAATCTCCAACCCATATCGACGTCCTTTGGAGGACCAGATGCATTCCAACATCAACAGCAGCACCAGCAACAGCAACAGCAGTTGCCTGGATTGCAGATGGAGGGTTTGAATCCGATGTTCCCCCAATACTTCCCAGTATTCGACTATGGTCATGTGGGTGGGGGAGGGGCTTCCGAAATGTATGCCACCTCGCCTGTGCCGATGGATGGTGACTACGGTGGAAGGTCTTATTCTCCGGAAAACACAATGCAGACAGCGTGGCAGGACTTCGTGGCTCAAATGGGGATGCCGTGACGACCCCAGACTTAGGATACTTTCTGTTAGCTAACACTTTGCATGCAGCGTATATGGCCCGATGTATTTGTATGTGTATTTCGCTACAAACTGTTGGAATGGTCGGGTTTGGACATGATCCGTACTTCCCTGTTGTGACCTGTGATGTTGCACGACGATATTAGAGGGTCGTTTAGCAGGAGTGCTCTGGCTGCTCACGGTACCTACGTATAACTCGTAACATATATGATCTGGTCGACATGCTTACACACCTTATGAGTGGTACGTGGTCCGATGCATAGGCTATCGCGACTCCATGGCGTGACAGTAATATATTCATGGGGTAAGTACCCTCAGATGGAGGAGCGCAAGTGGTCAGACGCCCAAAGGAGTGCCTGCCGCAAAGTCGACGTCCAACTCTGAGCGGCAAGCCGGTGCCTCCCTGCGCCCGCGTCCCTCTGGTGCGAACCACTGCCTCCGCCTGACCCCTCACCCGCTCTTCTCCCGTATCGTCCAACCGACTTCTTATTTAACCTGCTACCATGGAGGCCTTCGAAGATGATAATCCCTTCGAGTCCGAGCCAGAGCGACAACAATCCGACAGTTCCTCCTCCCGGGTCGACGTCTCAGGCGTGTCGTCCCCCGACCCTGCTGGGCAACTTGCACGCCTCTCGTCACCGCCAACGTCTCCCCCAAGGAGAAATAATTTCCCCTCCCCCGGTTCTCACAGGCAACCTCAGACGTACAAAAGCGACTTCTGCTGCGGGAGGGACCAATGGCTTCACTCGGGAGAAGAGGCTGAGATCTTGGTCAGTCTCTGCCCAACATTGTGCACGCTGTCGTCACTTCTAGTTGTGGGTCATGAAAACAAAGCGTGTTGACCGCTGTATAGATAATGGACGCTCTGAAAACCTCAGTCAACTCCTCGTCCCCGTACATCACGTACACAATCCGAGCGGGGGTATGCAGACATCATTGGTGGTATTATTGTTGATTGGGTCTAAGACATTTCTCAGAATGCAGAAGCCCATCATCGATACTCAGAGTTCGAGTCCCTGCGCAACAACCTCGTCAAGCTCTATCCTACCCTCATTATACCCCCAATACCATCCAAACAGACTATTGGTGATTACGCTGTTAAACAGGCCAAGGCGAAGGAAGACACCGCAATGATTGCCCGGAGGAAGCGTATGCTTCAGACTTTCCTGAATCGTATCGCACGGCACCCCATCCTTTCAAACGAGCACATCTTCCATCGTTTCTTGGATGGGGAGGTGTCATGGGTGAGCCTCCACTCGTGACTTAAATTCATATGGTGGCTAATCCATCACGGCGGACACGTATGCGTTAAGACGGAAGTCCTCAATTCGCCACCGATATCCCTGTTGCCGAAGAACATATTGAAAGCCCCTTCGCATAGTCCAACTGATCAGAATGCATCACCGGCGTATGCTGCTCTGCCAAATCCGTCTGCGGCACATCCATTGCGAAGACCTGATCAACGATTTTTGGATTCGGAGGTATTCACCAACAAATTTGCCGCGCATTTGAGTGGGCCAATGGAGAAGGTGACAAGGCGGACCATGAAACGGTGGTCAGGTACGTTTCCTTTTCTTGGGATAGGGGGGTTTCATGCTCAAAGGAAACGTGTTCAGACTATGCTCAGGATCATGCCGAGCTTGGTGCAACCCTCAACGGCTTCAGTTTGAATGAAACTGGGCAGCTGTCAACAGCAGTTGAGAAGATCGGTCAAGCTGTTGATGCGACCTACATGTCCACGACGACACTGGTCAGTGCATTCTCATGATTGCGGTACACAGCTTTTCACCGTTGGAGGCTGCTAGCTTCAAGAATTTGAACAGAACTGGGCGGAACCTCTGCACGAATATAGCCAGTTCGCCTCAATCATCAAGAAGCTCCTCCAATATCGGCACCAGAAACATGTTCAGTATGAGATGACGCAAGAGGGATTGGAGACCAAGCGCGAACAATTAGAGGACCTCGAAAAGAGCGAGCGAGAGGCGCGGAGGTTGGAGGAGGCCCTGAATCAAGGACGCCCAAGTCGTGCCCAAGAATCTTCGCCGCAAATCGGAGAGCAAGGGGAAGGGGAGGTGGAACAGCCTGCGACCAACGAGAATGAGGCGAGGCGGCAAGAGGCCTCTGTGAATGTGAATCTGCCTCCGCATCCAGGACCGAGCCCTGTGAAGCGAAGGGCGCCAGGCATGGGCTTCCTGAGCGCCTTAAGCTACACATTACATGGAATGATGGATGTGGACCCAGAGACTGCTCGTCGCAATTCTATCACCAAGACACGGGAGGGGATTTCTCAGGTAAGCCGGACAGTAGGCATGAACGTTGGGACGGTTGCTCAAGAAGAGTGCAGTTGGAGGATGCGCTGCATTTGTCTGCGCAAGACCTCAAGTATTCGAGTTCGACAATCCAGGCAGACTTGGACCGATTCCAGCGACAAAAGGTGGCGGACTTGCGGGAGATGGCGATCAGCATGGCGCGTAGTCACCGAGACTGGTGCAAAAAGGTGGGATAACATCGAATGTGAAAGAGGGGACCGACGCTAACGCAGATTAACAGAATCTGGAAGCGTGGGAGGAGGCAAAGGCAGAGATAGCAATGATACCAGACCATCCAAACCGGCAGGCGGACGAGGCTGTTGGGACGAACGGGACAGCGGTTCACGGGAGGCGGGACTCGGGGGCAACGATTAATGGACAATCGGTGTGAGCGGCTTGAGGTGCTGACAAGTGTGTCTGGAAGGGATGGGACGTCTGTGTCTGTGCCGGGATACACGAGCCTGGAGTAGTGCCAGTTTCCAAGTATATAATTTTTGTTTGTTGATGGCGAGTATGAATGCATGAATGCATGGGGAAGGAAGGGGCAGAGACTTGTTGAAGGACCTGCGCGCGCTAGGACAAGGGTCGGTGTGCCAGGTATTTGATCGTGGGCATGTGAGGGGCGCTTGTGCCGGGCCCGGCGGCGCATGCCGGGGGATGTTCGGTCGGCGGGGTGGATGGAGGAAGAGATTGGCTGGAGGTGGTCGCCGGGCTGGAGAGATCACCGGCTCGGCAAAGGGGCTCGGAGCGGGGTTGGGTGGTTGGGCCCGTCGGTCTGCAGTCTCAGTCTCGCGCTCGCTCTCGCTTTCTGTCTCCAGGGCTTGTGAGAGAGCGACGGTCTGAACGAGACTGCCGGCAGCCCAGCCGCACCCAGCTTCACCCCCGATCCCCATGCCAGTCCTGCCCCCGACTCCCCATTCCGCCTGCCCCGCTGCTGGATGCTAGCTCCCGCCCCCCCCAGATCATCATGACCGCCACCCTTGGCCCACCCTCGATCGCCCACCTCCGCCCAAAGTCCAGTTTCAGCTCGCTCTCCGACTCCGCCTCCCTCCACAACGACAACGACCCGTCTGCCACCCCCCGCTTCCCCCACACCCGTGCCCAGCTTGCCGCCATCGCCCGCCTCTACAAACCAGACGCTTTCCTTGGCGATCCTGATGGCGACCAGAACATCAGCCCCTCTCTTGTCGCCCGTGCCGTCGCCCTCCTCGATGCTGAGCGCGAGGATGAGCTCAAGGGCCTCCTCAAGGACATGTTTGGCCCCATTGGCGATGACGAGGTTTGTCGTTCATCATCCTTGTCTCTTTTTCCCCGAGCCCCCCGTTCATGACTGCCTTCCCCAGCTCGAACAGCATGTCCTCGATCTCATGCACAAGCACAGAGATGATATAGACAACGTTCCCTTTCTCTTCCTTACTCCTACACGTCGTCCCATATCCAGGCCTTCCTCTCGTGCTTCCACTCATTCCGCTCGACTCATTCCCAATCGCCCCGATACGCCAAACTCTGCCCCTAGTTCTCCGCTTGCCATGATCTTCCGCAGGCCACACACTCCCCTTTCCTCTCCTCTTGGTACGACTGGTCCTCAACCGGCTTCCTACATGTCCGGTCGAAGCGAATCCCCAGGCGCGTCCCCCGTAATCACTCACGCGCAGTTCGCCGTCAGCCTCCCCTCTTCTCCCATGCTGTCCCCTCGGCTACTCAACGCCAAGGCTTCAGAATTTAAACCTATCCCTCGTCCTCTTTCCGCCGCCTCGTCAAATCCTGGTTCATTGGCTGCCTTGCGCGGAGAAACTCCTTCTCCAGACCTGTGGGCTCCTCCCTCTCGGCCTACTTCCAAGCTTGCGATCGCCGCTCCTCTGACACCCGACAGTTCCCTCCTTCACAGGGCAGGTACTCCTAACTCGTCCCTCCGCTCTTCTATGCGACCTGATGACGATGATGACGACCCCTTCGATCCTTTCGCCGCCCGCGCTATCCCTCGGTCATTCCATCCAGGCACCTCGGACGATCTGCTCTGGATTAACTCACCTATTTCCGCCTCGTCGCTATCTCCAGACGATTCGCCATTTCCTCAAATTTTTGGAAGTGGTGTGGACCACACCGGATCGTCGCACGAGGCTCTTTCGAGACAAGGCCATGACGATGACATGGATCCTGAGATGGCCGCCATGCTTACCGACGGTATGACACCATTTGATGTCCTAAGCTCAGTCTTTGGTGCAACCCTTGCTCCATCCGAGCTTGAGGAGGCTCTGGCTGCCAACGGCTATGACTTTGAGCGTGCCATGACTTGGTTGGTAGATCGTTCGATGGCAAATCATCCTGGCCCCGCCCAGCCAAGGGTACAACCCGTTGGAAATCGGGTCATGCTGGTCCAGCGAGATGGCAATGGAGTCCGAGGCGGACGCGCAGCGTTCCACGGCCCCCAAGGCCGCAGCGGCGGGCGTTTCGCCAGTAACGGCCGTCCTGTTCAGGGTGGAAACCGTGTGTGCAGATATTTCCTCGCGGGGGAATGCTTGCGAGCGGACTGCAGGTTCAGGTTAGGACAATATTTCCTAGAAGTGAAGTGAGACGGGGCAACTGACATCATATGACTAGTCATGACCTGGAGCGTGCGCTTTGCCGATTTTGGCTTAGAGGTACTTGCGCGAAAGGAGAGAACTGCGAGTTTTTGCACCACCTTCCTCAGGAAATCGATGTTCAAGGCCTAGGCCATGCCATTTCCCGCGTTGACATACACAACGGACAATCAGAACACAAACAAAACGCACTTTTGGACGATTTCCCATCACTCAATCACACCACCTCACCTGGCAGAGACAACGCCATGCGGCGAGTGGCGGTCGGTTTTGGCCGAGGAGAGGGAGGTAGCTATGATCCAAGTCGCACACGCTTCGCCTCAGCAGTCAAGAAGTCACCGGCCAATCCACAGACTGCGGCCCCGAAGGATCCGGCGACATTGGCCGCACGCCGAGAGGCTATGGGCACCTCCGCAGAGCCATTACATCCGAATACGGCTATTGTTGCGCCGAAACCATCACCCCGAATCAAGCTACGAGCACCCAGCCTCTTGCCTACTCTTCCAACAGGAGATTCTGTCAACAAACTTTACATGGCTTACCGATCGAGGGCTCTGCGTCTTGGTGCAGCGCGCAATGCTTGCCTCTCTCGTGCCGCAGACGCGTGGAGGCGCGGAGACGGGGCCGCTGCAAAGCGTTTCAGTCGTGAGGGGCATGATCTGAACGCCAAGATGGCAGCAGAGATGGTGGAAGCTGCAGGCAAGTTGGTGAGGGAGCGAGCGAGACTGGCGGAACAAGCTGTGCGTGGCCGGGATGTTAGCTGGTCGGACGATCCAGGTGACAGGGCTGCTCGTGGCCGCATCTGTGGAGCTGGATTAGGTGTCTGTCTCGGAATCGCAAGCCAGTCTATTGGTGGCGAGACCAAGATGACCCCTGAAGAGCGTACAGAGGCGATGCTAGACCTGCATGGTCTACATTCTGCAGAAGCCACTGAGGTGTTGGAAGAATTTCTGCTCTCAGTAAGGCCCTGATTTCCTCCCCCCGCCCTGCACAATTTTCGACTGACGCAGTCAATTATAGCTTGAGCGTGAGCACTTCTACGGTTTGGGTGAGTCGTCAAGGCACTTGTCTTGCGCGTTTAGCACATTAACCGAGGGACAGGGTATATCGTTGTAGGAGAAGAAAAACACACAGGCACCCAAGATCCCGCCCGTGGCGCGTCGAGGGCACGACTTGCGGCCGGGGTCCGCGAGTGGTTGCACATGTGGGGTTACCCCTGGAGTGAACGGGACGGCGTAGTCTGCGTAGATCCGCTCACGCATCAGTAGAAGCAACTGTGGACTGAATTGGATGGAAACAAGCGATTGAGTGTACGTTATCGGGATATGCTGTTGTTTGGAATGGGCTCGGATGTGGCGGACAGGGGGCTTGTTAACTATGTATGCTACTTAGACTAGTACATATTTTGTTTGGTGTACATGTCGTTGGTGAATTAAGTCACATTGCCAGTGGACGCCAGACGCTGGAACTCGTGGGTCATCGAGATCTCTGATGGCCAGTGATGGAGTTCGCAAGGGCCCCAGGCCACGCGGATGAGGGGTCTGGGAGGGGTCGCACAGAAGGAGCGATGCGGGGCGTCGCAACCTCGGGCCATGGTCTGTAACTTGTGAGGACGTGGTGCGGTTGTCGATCCCATTGGTTGCCAACCTGGCGTCGCTGCGGCTCGGCTCCCTCTCCTGTCCGCTCACAGCCTCGCCCATTCCCCCTTCAACCCCTCTGAGTCTCCGTTCTATAAACAGTCACGACCATTCACGACCTTCATTCCCTGCCTCCAATGCCCATCTCCGACGAACCCACCCTGACTTCGGACACTGCCCGCCCGATGTCCATCGACCTTTCCCTCGAACTTGAACGACAGCTTGATGCAGAGTCCGTCCCCAACTCGCCGAAACCCCCTCGGCCACAGTCCCTCGATGCCCCCGTCCCCGCCACCATAGTCATCCATCTCCGCCAGTCTTTGGAAGATACAACGAAGGAGCGGGATACTCTAGCGGAGAGACTTGCCGAAGCCCGAACACGGGAAGAAGGCATGCGAGACACCCTCGAGCATGTAACCGACAAGTGCATCAGGATGGAGAACGACCTTGAGGTAGCTTCAAATAAGCAGAAGGAGGACGAGGAGACGATTGCGATGTTGAGAAGTAAGCTCGAGGAGAGCAGGTGAGTCCGAGACACTTGATGTTATTTACTACATCGCTGAGCTTCATGACTCCCTAGACGCGCTCTGATGCGCTTTCAGTCCGAGAGACGGATGAGCGTTGCCTCCAACCTGTCCCTCGACTTATCAAGACCGCCCCCCGTCCTTCCCTCTCTGAGCGGCCCGCCTTCGTCCAAACGGGCTTCTTTTGCTCCATTGACGGGCTCTCCTGCTGGGCGAGGAAACCTAAACCATCGTCGCATCTCCTCTATCTCCGACTCTGGTTTCTTGTTGGCTAGCTCTTCGACTGGTGAACCACCGATGTGGCCCCCGACGTCACCCATCTCTCAACACATTCCCCAGGATTCCGAGTGCACTCCCACTGATCGCTATAGTTCTCCTGCCAACAACAAACGCTTATCGCTCCTGTTTGGGCGAGGCACTGCACCCCTGCAAGAATCGCCCAGCGAGATCGAAGTGGGATTGCTTCGCAAGCAGCTTCTCACTGCGCAGCAGCAACTAGAAGATACAAAGCATGAGCTCGTCGAAGCTCAAGAGGCTCACGAAGCCTCTGAGCTTTGTGTCCGTGCATTGCGAACGTTCATTTCGGAGAACAACGTTGGGATGCCGCCTGTCATGCAGAAGAACAATTCTACTGCTGCCACTACAAATTCATCACACTCGAAACAGGGAAGCACTGCCTCGCGGTGGGGCTTTAGGCTGTGGACTACATCTGACAATGATTCGGCTAAATCCCCGATTCCTGCTCCTACCTACCCTTCCGAGCCGAGTTCGATCGCTGCCACCCATGGTCAAACGGTTCATCGGACATTAGGCGGATTTTTCGGCACGAAGATCGACACGTCGTCGAACACCCCCTCCCACCTCCACGATAACCCCATACACAACCAAGCGATGTACAACAGCTCCGATACCTCCTCATTAGCCGAGTCTACTGGTCCAATTAGCCCTGCATCGGAGGCGCCGCGCTGCAGCACAGATCCTAACGGGGGTACAACGGTGGCTGGGCAGGCAAAATCGGAGATGACAACATATCATACTCGTAAACTCTCTGTAACATCGATGGCCTAGAGCTTTGTGTCTGTCATGGGGTTTTGGTTCATGCCAGGAATTGATTTAGAGGGGAGTGGCTGGATTTGGGGAGGCTGTTAGACTTGGGATACCATGGGTGGTCATGTTTTGCAATTTGGATGGCACCAAAATGTTAGTCTTTTGCAAGGAACTCATCATTTACTAGGGTTTGTTGGCAGCCTAATGTTGCCTTCATGATAGACAGTAGGAAATTATAAACTCTGGATAAAGCTGAAAAAGCTTCAGACTTAACTGCACTAGCATTCCAATTAGAAATAAAAAAACCTATTTGAGCAGTGTGATGATTATAGCTTTGCACTGCGCGCCCGAAAGTTCGTAAAACTACGAAGTAATGTCAGGGTCCCACGTGTTGGAAAAATCGGCAGGAGGTCGACAGGGCAGCGAAAGCGAGTGTATTTCTGGTTGTCCTGTACCGGTCGTCGTGGTACAGAGGCAAATGGATGAGTACGAAAAAGTACAATCACGCGCAGTATCGTATGTCGGAGAGTTTCGGCGAGCAAGCGCTCGCTTGCTCAAAATTCATGTTCCAACACCACGAAGATATCTCAGATCTTCATGCGAGACGGGGTTTGACCATGGCAGCGACCACCGCTCCGTGGAGATTGAGCTTCACCTAGATGTCCCAACAGTCTCCCCTCCAGCTCACATGAACTGGAGAGAGACTGACTGGGAAGCCTATTGCAGCAATGTTGCTCACCTTTGGTGCAATACACGAGTGCATGCTCGCTTCTGTGAGCTGAGCAGTGCCAGCACTGATCGCATCGACTCTCTGGTCTCTGATATCACTGACATTCTTGTACAGGCTGCTGTTGGGGCAGTTCCTGTAGCCAAGCCATGCCAGATGTCACAAACATTCCACTCAGCACCTGCCCCAGTGCCTCAATTCCCTGCTTTGCTCATACAGTGTTTTGTTTCCTTTCTCAGACACAGCACCTCTGTTTTCCATTTTGATCATCTGGCACCTTAGTTTTCTTTCTAGGATGGTTTGCTTCCCATGTCAATTTCATTGTTTACCATTGTTTAGCAAACCCATTCCTTGTTCTCGAAGTACAATAACTCTTGTAACTCTACTGTTCCCGTCGTCATTGTACTACATACCATTGTTCCTCCACTGGTTCTTGTGTCCATAGTTACCTATTGTTTCCATTTTCCATTGTTTGTTGCACATATAAGACC
>JAKLMY010000367.1:0-26741 GCA_022814645.1 Ganoderma meredithae | reverse complement strand
GGCGGGACAGCGGGGGACTGGGCACGCATGCCGGACGAAGGCAAGAAGGGAGCCGGAAAAGGCAGCTGGGGGATCGGGGGTGTGTGCGGACGAGAGCCAGGCGGCGGACTTTGTGTCAGCCCATCCTCGCTTTGCCCGCGACAGCTATATATCTCCCCTCCAGCCCCCGCCTCCTCCTCTCTTCTCCACCTCCCCATCCCTCCCGTCGTCCGCCCCCTCTCGCCCGACGCCCGTCGTCCCGCTCATCCACGTCCCCGATCCGGCGGATCACCCTCCACGCCCCCGCCACATCCCGACCTCCCTGTCTGATTCCTGTGCTAAGTCCGATTGCCGCCACATCCGTCACTGCTCGCCCGCCTGCACATCTTGTCGTCTTACCACCATCCTCGTCTCCTCCTACACGTCTCTCTGGGCGACGACAACCGACCATGTCTCTCTTCACGACCGTGGACACGCGCTTCACATTCGCCCTAGCTGACGATGGCAGGTGCGCTCTCACGCACGCGTACCCCGACTACCCTCTTTCCTCTGCTCGCCACGAGTCTTTCGTCCGCGGCAGGCCCTCTCCCCCTCAATCCACCGTCGTGGCCGCTGCTCCCATCCGCGCATATCACAAGTACCCCCTTCCCGATCTCCATGAAGTTTGTCCGGGCGTGCTAGCCTCTGGTCAGTTGACCGACAACCATCCGCTCGTGAACGCCTACATCGAGGCTCTCGGCCGCATCGTCCCTCGCCACGCCAACAAGCCCACCTCCTCGTCCGCATCCACGCCTGCCTCAGCAGCTGCTTCCCTTCCCTCGCCCGACACCTCGGCGCCGCCGCAGCATGCACCTTACCGGCTCACCCACTGGGTCGCCCACCACGCCGGCATCGCCGCCACCCTCACCGTGTCCAACGTCATCAGCCAGCAGCTGCAGCTCTTTCCCTCTCCCGCCGCCCGCCTGTACCGCTCGGAAGTCCCGAAGCTCACACAGGCACAGAAGGAGGCCATCTTCGTCCTGGCGGCGCTCAAGGTCATGAACCACCCGAAGCACCCCGCGCACTTCGCCTTCTGGGCCAAGAACGTCCTCGAGCGCACCGCGCAGGTCGTCGATTCTGTCCTTCGTACGTCATTCTCACACGAGCTCTCCCGCTCTTTCATCGTGCCTCGATCACGCTGCGCCCCATATACCCTCGTCACGCCGCGCTTGCCATTGGATCGTCCGCAAAATGAGCTCATACATCTGTCTTGCAGAACTCCGGCCGTGCCCGGTCTTGTCCAGCGTAGGCTGGATGGGTATCCAGGAGAATACCTGGGCCCTGGAGGGCCTCCAATCACTCTACATCCCCGCGCAGGTCGTGCAACAGAAGAAGGCCGGCGGCATGACCCTTCGCAAGCGTAAGGCCACCGCGAACAACGCCAACGCGCAGTCCTCCGCGGCCGACGACGAGCCCGAGAAGCCCCGGAAGCGCGTCCGCACGACCCGCGCGTCGCAGAGGGCCAAGGCCGCGCTCTCGGCTGTTCACGCGGAAGACGCAGACGCAGGCGAGGAGCAAGCGCCCTCGTCCTCGCTGCTGTTCTCCTCCGAGGCCTCTGCCGCCGCTGCTGGAGTCGTCGAGGCGCTGACCCCCCCTGCCGCCGCTTCCGCACTGGGCGGACCTGTCAGCGTCACGAGCGACGTGAAGCAGGAGTTCATCGCCACGACGCCGGTGCTGCAGGCCATCGGGCTCATGCTTGAGCTCCCGTCCGTCGCCCCTGGGGACCTCCTCCCGCCCGCCGCCATCGTGTCGCCCTCGCATAACGACACTGACGCGACCCCAACTCCGACCCCGGCTCGCCGCTCGACGCGCGCGCGGAGGAAGCCTGCGCCGCCCGGCCCGTGCTCGCTCGTGTCGACGCCGCTCTCCGCGCTCGACACCCCGCTCCCGTCGGCGGACGCTGTGCTCCCGGAGACACCGGAGAGCGGGACCCAGGCGAAGCGCAACCGCTCGGGCTCGCGCGGGAGCAGCACCGCGGTGAGCGACGGGGGGTACCCGAGCGAGGAGGGCACGGTCGTCGACGCGGAGATGGAGATGGAGGCGGAGGCGGAGGCGTTGGAGTCGCCGTGCAAGGGGAAGCGCAAGGCCGTCGAGATCGAGCTTGCGGACTTTGACGAGGAGGTGCAGGAGCAGGACGCCATCGCCAAGGTCGCGAAGGGCAAGCCGGGTTCGGGCTCGGGGTCGAGGAAGGCTCCAGCTGGGAAGAAGCGCAAGGTCTCCGCGGCCGGCGGCAGTGGGAAACGCAAAGCCTCGCGGAAGGCGTGAGCCTGACGCCTGACGCCTGATGCCTGATGACCTTTGCCTTCCGTGTCAGTTTCTCTTGGCGTCGACACTCGGACTTGGATGCTTGGAACGGGGCTCAGGCCTCGTGGCCTGGGCTCCGTGGATACCTCTGGCCCACGCTTGGTTACCCGGGCCTCCCGTCACACCTACATACAGCGATCGTCCGTGTCCGTGTCCTTGTCCGTGTCCGCTCCCATCCCCCTCCCCCCACGCATACTTCAAGCAACAGCTTCGCCCCCTGATTCCGATTCGCCGATGTGGCGATGTGGCGCGGCTTCTGTCCCTTATCCCTCGTTCCTATCCTCGCGCGTGCGCCACCGACCGGCCTCTGTATTCGTCGGGGTTGGAGTGGGAGGGGCTGAGGGGCTGGGCCCGCCGCCGTGTACGTACACCACGCATATACATATCTTACGCTATTTATCCCTTATTCACATATTCAGAACCTGCCTACCTGAGTTCCTGGTTATCATTTCTTCCGTCGCTCCCAGCCCCCCCCCTCCCGTCCCATCTCATTGCGGTTCCGTGTCCGTTCCAGAGTCCGTTCTCCTCGTCTTCGTGTTCATATCCGTTGTTTGTGCATTGTTGTCTTCTGCTTGCCTGCTCTGCGTCGCTGCAGCTGCTGCATCCTCCTTTTACGCACGCCGTGTCTTGTTCCGCCCCTCTGGACTCTCTGCGCATCTCGCCTCTTGTTTTTTGTGTTTTGTGCCCCTCTGCTTTTTGCTGTCGAGCTCCCGGCGTCGATCCATCTACATTTACATCTGCATCCACATTTACGTCCACGTCCACGCCTATCATCCCCACCCCACGCTTTCATCGCCTTGTCCCTTACTTGCAGTTGTGCCACTATCATCTCCCTGTCTTCAACGGCTCCGTCTCTGTTTCTGTCTTCCCCAGATCTGACGCATCGTGTATCCTGAGCCCCCGCCATCTGAATCGCGTCCCTGTCTCCATCACATCATCTGAATCGCCTAGCCCATCTCGCGTCTATCGCATCGTTTGCCCCGCTCGCGCCGCTTCGCTATCCACCCACATCGGGATTGTATTTCTACCGGATATACCCGCACGTACACACATACATGCGTACCGACCCACTCATACGCACATGCACGCTAGCTCGCGCACTCGACCCCGCCGGACATTGGGACTCCATCGACACGCGGGATTCCTGTTATATACGCCGTTTCCACACGTATACGTGACCGTCGCCCACTATCCCCGCCTACCCTGCATCGCATCCGCGTTCTGCTCGTGGTCTTTGGCATTTTCTTTGCATTGGTACAACGTCTCTCTCTTCCGTCCGTATACGCTCGGAGTTCCTTACTTACTTGGTCTCGGTTCCGCTGTCGGCTCGGCTCGGCTCGGCTCGGTCCCGTTCGAGCTTGAGCGTTTGAGCCTCGGTGTACATAGTGTGTAGTATAAGTCTGAGCCGTCTGCTAGCACAGCTATAGATCGCCCTGTCCCCTCCCCCTCCCCCGGTTCCGCCTCGGGAATGGAACGGTTGATGTTGACCGTTGATCGTTGATAGTGTGCTTGTGGTTTGGCCCTTCTGAACCTCTGTCGATGTGGTTGGGGGGTCACGTTGCGGGGCCGGCCGCGCCGTGCGCTCTGCTGTAATTAAGTGATTAAGTATGACACCGCGCAAACGGAAGGTTTAGAAAAAAAAGTATTGTTGAAGGGGCGTATGGCGTGTTTGTCCGAGATCTCCGCTGCCGTACACGTACATGAAGCGTACGTTGTCGCCCGCCCAGTGAGGCCCAGTCGACCGAGTCTGTGATCGGGCCGTCTGGTATGTGCGTTATCTCGATTCAGCAGCGCTAATGTTCTTGATGCCTCCTAGCCACCTCCCGTCCGGCGTCGTCGACCGACTCGCTGCGCTGCTCAAATATTGCGCTCGGTGCTGTGCTGGCCACCACCCACTTGAGCGGCTGCTGCATGGGAAGCCTTTCGGGTCCCGAAACGCTGTCGCGGCCAACGGGCTAGTCACGACGGTCGTAGAGGGCGTTGTCCGCCTTTGGCGGCCTGTGGGCATCGGCACCGGCGTCGGCGAAGTGAAGATCGCCCATAGCATGCGGCGGCTCGAGTAGCGGCGTGGGAGGTGTCGCGCAGGACTTGCTGGTCTTGTCGCGGAAAGTCCTGGCATATACCACGTGCGTCCAACCCTTGTGAGTGCTCTCATGGCGTCGGCGCTCATTTAGCGTTCTGAAGGACGGTAGAGTGCTGCATATACTCGCTCAGCCAAGGACGACCACATCCCAATCCCAATGCGTCTCAGAGCCACATTTCAGTAACCATCGTTTTCGAAAGGCTGGCAAATCGACGCCCCGGACAGCATTCAGGTCCTCGGAGACTGAGTCGCCTGGAACGTGCCTCACATCGTTGGCAGACGTTGCCAGATGAGGGTCATCAACTGGAAGACCGGTATAACCGTCTGGCTATGTCCATCCCTTTACGTCAGTCGAGGATGCTAGCCCAACACTGTTCCCTTTATATATCTCTATAGGAATTGTACTACGACTTGCATTGGCACTGTCTCTTCATATCCCATTCTCACGTCGTCGTCGTCACCCCCGAGTCGCTGCGTGTCTTCCTCGTCGACCGCCACGTCAAGAGCTCGTACCCCCCAATCTGCAATCGACACAGCCCTATGTGTTCTCCAACTCCCCGCGTGGTCTAGTATACCGCCATCGCGCTCCCTCCATATCCACGGCTGCATTCATTTCCTGCCTCCTCTTGGCCCGGCCGCACGACCGACCGCTCTATCGCCACGAACCAGACCTGAAGCTCCTGACGCCCCAGGTGCGCCACATCGTCGGTGTGCCCGAAGAGGGAACCCGAATTCGTACAGTACGCGATGTTCGTTCCCATCTCCACGATCAAATTCTACGTCGACCTCACGACGCGGTCCCGGTCGCCGCCGAGTCCTCAGCCGCCAGACGGGTCCGAGTCTCCCCACGCGCATTTCGTCTCCTACAGTGGGACGATGGGGGGGGGGGGGCGGCGGCGGCGCGCGGGCACGTGCATCGTGCTCTTCGACTCTGACAGCCACTGCTTTTTTTTCCCTGCGATGGGGTGCTCGTGTGTGGTCACGCAGAGGAGACGCGACGCATCCGGTAGCACGTTCTTGAGGACGCTCGTGTTCGACATGCGTCCGTGGACAAGCTCAGATCCAGATCCGACGAAGTGTGCGGAGGGGGAGGAGCCTGTAGTGGGGGAGGTTCGAATTCGTGCGCGACCTCACGAAGGAGGACACGCTGGGGGGAGGGGGGGCAGGCGTTCACCGAGTCGCACCGGACGACGTTCCCGTTCAACGTCACGCGGATGGATGTCCCGCTGCCGCGGGACGAGCGGTGCCCTACGGTCGTGCTGGCGGAAGACAGGTTACTGCCCGTGGCGCGCGTCAGGTTTCGTTATTGTGATTTTTTGGCCGTTCTCCGAGCCATCGTCGTTGACTTTTCCTTCCTTGTTTGGACGTCGCCGTGCCCTGTTTGATTGTGTCCCTCGGTCGGCCCTCCTTGGGCGAAGGTTTTCCGAGTCGGTCGCCGCCACCGGCGCAGTGGCGGTAGGGTGGTGCGCCGTCTGGTTAGCGGCCGCGGCGATGTGTGCCCCGGATTATTAAGTATGCCCGCCTCTGAGTCGGTGTTTGCAACTTGAATGAAAGCGATGGACTGGATTGAACACATCCGTGCCGTCTCGCAAGGGAGGCATACGGAATGTACAACAGATGGTGCGCCTCAACTCGGACAAACTTGATTCTCAGGCCGACTCGAGGACAGCGCGGACTCGGGGTCTCTGCGCAACACCCTTGTCTTGAACATGATGCCGGAAGTGTCTAACACGTTCATGAATCACGAAGCTCGTGAGGGCAGAGGATAGGCCAAGGTCACGCACGGCGAATTTGGTGACATGGGGAGCCCGAGTGGGGTTTTACATCAACTGTCGTTGGTCAGTCGCAGACCAATGCGATCACACGTCCCCGTCGTAAAGATCATTGTTGAGAGCATCACAGGCGGGCACGCAATCCACTTCCTCTCATCCTGTTATTTCTTGCACGGGTTAGAAGTACAATGCGACCTCCCCAAGTGGGCAAACGAATGCAGTGGCAGGATTCCATGCCCAAGTGATCAGTGAGGTAGTTTAAATTTGATGGCCTTATCGGATGTGCGATAAGCACATATTGCGACCCATGCCAAATGGCAAAGGGCGCAAGTCGACGGTCGGCGCGACATCAAGGAGTGCATGGAAGAAGTCGAGGGTGCCTTTTTGCGGACCCTGTTCGTGATGAAGATAATGTCCGATGCGCGTAATACTCCCTCCCGTCGCGCACATATGACGATCTCCGCTGACTTGTACCACTGGCCTCAGTTGCGGCTGGCGGTCTAAGTCGTTGAACGGTCACTCTCCTGCCAATCTAGAACTCCAGGATTGCCATCGCTCCATAGGCTACGGAGCGCATCGTTCTGATCATGTCTAGATACTGCAACGAGGTCTGAATTAGGACACAGTGAGTTTGACGAGTCGGGGTCTAGTACGTGCCCTCAGACGAAGTCTACCTGCGGCAGAAATTAGAAGAAAGTACAAATACAGCTCGTTATGAGTAGGGAGGAAAGTCCCGCGGCGGCGATAAGATGTCCTACAGTATCAGTGAGCCTGAATATATCTTCGAAGCGTCGTAAAAGCACGTGATCGCGTCCGCGGGCAGATAACCACAGGTCCAAATCTACAGCACCGGCTGAGTCCCGTTCACCACTCCTCCTCCTTGATTCTGAAGGAAGGCTTCCCATTGGGCCCATCTAGTACAGAATAATTGATCAGCTCTTCTCATCGGGCTTCCAAAACGATTCGCGTGGCACTCACAACTCGCCCGGGGGCGCAGACATCCCTTGCCACTGCCAGGGTCCCTGACCCTGGCTTCCTCCGCCATGGGCCCCGCTCTGGATCTCCATAGCCGCAGGGTTCGCCTGACGGGCCGGCGACCACCCGTCGACCCCACCCATAGCAGTACCGGTCATTGTCCGGGACGGCGCGGGCGTAGACAACCGCTGCGGGGGTCCGAACACCGACAGCGACGACGTCGTGGCTGGCGGAGACGGCGTGTTCATATTCACACCGCGATCGTGATCGAGGCCCAGGCTCTCATTCTGACCGTTGTCGAACATGCTGGAGAGCGGCCCGAAGAAGTTCCAGTCCAGGCTGTCCCCCATGAGCGCGTCCCCGCACGTGAAGTTGAAGACCTCGGGCGCATACGTCGGCGGCGGAACCGCCCCAAGCTCGAGCGAAGGCGGCTCGTTCGAAGCGGAACCGGCGGGCGCGGGCACGGCAGAGGCAGAGGTGGAGGGGAAGTGGGTGGGCACGAAGTCCCTGCCGAGCGCGTTCAGCTGGTCCGCCCACCCGTCGCGCCCCGCGAACGGCTGGTTCGAGTCCGCCGCGCCCATAGATCTCGGGCTGGGTGCGGTTTGGACGAAGGGGGAAGGGGTCTGGATGTCGCGCTTGGGGGCGGTGAAGAGGGACATGATCTCGCCGTTGGTCGGGTCCGCGCGGATGTCGCAGCCGTCGGCGATGCGGAAGCCGGAGAGCGTGAGCTGCTGCATTGCGGCCGCGACGAGCTCGTCGATCGTCTTCGGGCCCTCTTGCGCGAGGGTCTTCGAGCTCGGCGGGATGGGGGCGGGCTCCGCGCTTGGCTGCCACGAGGAAGGGGGGCACATTGCGCGCAGGACGATCCTGCGGGACAACAATTGGGTCACGATAAGCTTGAGGCCCTCTGTGTGTCAAGGGGCACTTGGGGGGTAGAGGGGGACTCACCCAAGCTTACGTGCGACCAGGTTGCCGCTACATATGGGGTGCACGTTGAGGTCAGAAGGTCAAGGGTGCGCACAGGGTAACCTAGCCACGTACGCAGCGGACAGATCCTTCAAGATGCCCAGGCAGATGCTTACGTCCTTCAGCGTCGTTTCGATGTCCCTCGCCCCACCCCACAGATACACCAGGAACATCATCCCTACCTCGAAGAGCGGCATCTGCAGGGGGGTCAGCGCGTAGAGCGTGAACCCAGAATACCAGTTCATCGAGCGGCGGTGCTGTACTTCAAGCACGCGCAGGCACGCGCGGGATGCGTTCACGCAGATCGTCATCGATGGAAGTGACAGGTTCGCGTTAGCGAGCGGGTGGCGAGGGGAGGGGATGAACGGTCGGTGGACGAAGATCTGCAGCACGTAGTAGTTGGAGTAGAGGATTGCGGACTGATTGAAGAAGACGTCGTCGGCGCGGTCAGGATCCCAGCGCACTAACCACCGTGATGCGCATCAACGTTATATAATTTGAGAAAGAAACGGAGGTTAGGTTTAGGACACGCTTACGGTGGGAAGGAACGGCGTCGAGCCACTTGTTCAGCGACGAGTCCAGGTCAGCAACGATACGCTGCTTCCATTCCGGGCCAACGTAGCCCATTAAGAGTTTGGACTTGTTTATCGTGAACTATGTGGGGAGGTTTGGTGAGCGGGTACCTAGTTCGTAACTGAGGAGAGACTCACGATCGTGCGCGAGGCAAACGCTTGGATCTTCAGTAATCGGATGAAAGTGTTGGCAAACGTCACGGTCGACGGCTTCCCGGGGGGTTGCAGGAATGCTCGAGCCGGGTCTGGATGCGTCCAATACTCATCGTCGCACTCGATCATTGGATCGAGGTCGAAGCTAACAGAAGCGGCCGATGAGGCAAGACGAACGACTCCATCGCGCATACAGGGCACTCACTCCTCATCGTGGGTGATGCACTGCCGTCCCATCCCGAAACTCGCTAGCCGATCCATGGCGACAAGGGTCCTGCAAGATCTCTTGAGTAAGCCCCAGAAGTAAGGTAACTTCGCGAAGGGGGGGCGGGACGTATGCACCAGAAAGCGCGCTTCCAGAGCTCCTGCTCGACCGTCGGCGTCGCGCTGTACATCTTCTTCCGGTGCGCACCGACGTCCTGCGCCATCCGGATGCCCAAGCTGATGATCGGCAGCGTTCCCTGCGGCGAGTTCGTCGTGTTCACGTAGGCCGCCATGAGCTGTCATGCCCCCCCCCCCCCCGCGGGGTTGATGCTTAGCTCATGCGATGCCGGTGCCAGTAAAAGGAAGGAGGGAGGAAGGGACGCACCGCACACACTTGGACGTCGTACAGCCTCGGGCGTGCGAGGAGCGAGTACTGCGTCAAGCTGACCTTGTTGAACCACTCCCAGCCGTGCGCCTGGTGCGGCGCGGAGTTGAGCGAGCCGAACGCCCACGCGCTGCCCGTCGCGCACACGAGGAGCACGATCGTCCCGAACCCGCGGTCGCGCACGTGCAGGCTGCTCTGCACCTCGCGCTCGAACGTCGGCCGGTGCAGCACGGGCAGGTACGTGTTCAAGTGCTCGAAGTACAGCCCGATGAGCTCCGCCATGACGTCGGGCGCCGGGAAGTCGTGCTCCTTGAGGGGGGGCACGACGCTCGAGACCATCGCACCCACTGCGAGCTCGTCCTTTGAAAACGGTCAGCTTTCACTGTTGAGCGGTATGACACAGGGGGGAAGGGAGGGAAGGGCATACGGGTTGGAAGCGCTTCTGGATCTCGATGAACGGCTTGTCGAAGTTGATGTCCATGAGGTGGCCCTTGTGCTCGCTCTTCATGTCGATCACCTTGCGGACGAGTTCGAAGTTGCTCGACTTGCCGGTGTAGCCCTTGAAGTTGACGTCCGTAACGCCAAAGCCGTCCTCGTTGTCACTCGGGTCGACCGACTCCTCCGAGGAATCGGTAGTCGGGTGGACGCCGCGCGGGTAGATGATCTTACTCGACGACCAGTTCGCGTCCGGTTGGCTGTACACGCTTGGAGGCTGGTGATGCCGCACTGGCGGACTCGGACTCGAGTCGACATTCTCAGCGTCGTCGCTCGGGAGCGTGGTGTCCGCTTGCAGCTGGTTTCTCCGAGTCAGCTCAACAGTTAAGCATGAATAGTGAATTGGTACGCTGTACCTTCTTCAGGAGATCCTCGACTTTGGAAAGGCGCGTTTCTAGTGCCTCGACATATCTACAGGGATTGCCACAGCCAACTATAATTAGCTCCAAAGTAAATGGATAGGATAGTTCGACACTAGATTCAGAGGTCATTTTTCCAATACGAAGGGCAGCTTCGTCCAGTTTGCATAATGATCCAGATCCTTTATGAATGCCGACATTCATATGTGCATACCCACACCGGTCCTTGAGGCACGGGCGTTGCATGTCAGAGGCCGCAAGACCAAGGTTCATCTGTGCTCGTCCATGTCACATGTGGACGGCGAGGCAATCTACAGCCTGCACGCCGCCCGATCTGTGGTGGTCCTGTGTCCGCCTCGTTGCGCGCTCGACCATGTCACATGTCAAGTGTAGCTCGAAGGTAGAGGACCTTCGTCTACGAACCTTTACTGTAACATGGAGTGAAGGTCGAGTACGGCGATATGCATACCAGCCTGCAGTACTGGTCGACGTTCCGGCGGAGAGCCCATTGTCCTTGTTATGGAGGGTTATCCACGCTCGTCTGCCGCAGAGTCATGTTTTGGATTCTAGTAATGGCAAGCAATCTTCATGAAACGTTGCCTCCACGGAAGTAAAGAGAGGAGCACGCCTTGTCCTCCGAAATTACCTGTCCTCCGAGATGGACAGTCTTAGCTCCCGCAGCCGCTGGCATGTAGAGGGTTGAACATGAGAAGCACTGTAAGGCCCATGTCCTTCGAGGCAACTCAAGCGTCTCGTAGACACTAGGACAGATCCTGGCCAGCTCCTGACTGGAAGTCAGGAGGCCAAAACGAGCCGCAGAGTAGTCCCCGACCACCGAAAAGCGGCGATGAGGATACCACTCGCGACGAAAAACACACTTACTTCTTTGACGGACGCTTCATCTGCAAGAGTGTTAGTGTTGACTTAATACATCTGGGTCCACCGGGACATAGTATGTAGGCAAACATGAGCGCACCTTGGCTGCGGGGTCGTACTTGCACTCCCTGTTGTGCGTCGTGCACATGGAGCAGCGGTTGTCCGGCTTGTCCGCCGCGTCGCCTGCGTGTGGACAGAGAGAACAGAGCGTGGTCGATGCAGGAGTCGCTTTACAAGAATGTCTACAACTTACAGCCCACTAAAAAATAAGCAGTGGGGAGAGATTGACTCGGATGCCGGGGAGGAGCAGTTGTGAATTGGCGCACGCACCTTTCCTGCGCCTGCAGAACTCGCAGGCTCTCGAGTGTTTCTGCCGCTTATACGGGATTGGGGTCTCGCCTTGTGGGTCTTCCGTAGACATCGCCGGCGTTTGTGTTGGCTTGTCGTGCGGCGTTGAGTAAGATGAGGCACCGGATCCACGTTCGATCCACGAACCTTCGTGGCGCTTACTAAGCATCTGAGCCTCTGTGGCGGCGCAGTACTCACTCGCTACGCGTCCCTTGGATGCCGTCGGCACGTCCGGCATGGGCATTTGCCGCACTATCGGGGGCCAGACATTGGCAATGGAGACATGGCAGTAAGTTACTGTGCAGTCACAGTGAATTGAACAATGGGTTGAAACGTACGTACAGTATTCTATGTATTGCCAGTGCGCATAACTGTAACTCTACAAAACCAGACCGAGACGACACACGATCTGCGATCCAATCCCCCGAAAAAATCGTCACAGATAGCAATCCAGGAGAAGTTGGCCCCTTCATAGCACCAACGTCACCGTTGAAAGGGAGAGAGGAAGGCGGATCGACTAGGAGCCAGCCCCTCAGAGCGCCGACAAGCGGACCATCACGTAGATATCGTCCGACACGTCTGCGTCTCCCTCCCTCCTCCGAGTCTGCAGCGGCGGCGTGCCTTGGTCGCCCCGTGTCCCCACGTTCGGCGGGCCCCGCGCACTAACCAGCATCCGCGCGATATCTCCTCCAATACGTCCGGCCCGCCTGTCGTGACCTGCAGCGGGCGCAGCGTCTGCGGCGGGACCTGGCATTGGCTGGACGACGCGCGCGGACGCCTGTCGCGCTCGCGGTGGCGGATGCGGGCCAACTGCGACGACGGGTGCCGCTGCTGTCGCCGGTCCAGCCGGTCGATCCGCTCCTGCCCCTGCGCAGCTGCGACGAGAGCGGGCGGGGCGTCTGATGGGGATACGCTCGGCTGCCCATGCACATGCCTATGGGGTGCCAGTACCAGTACAGAGGAAGAACGAGTTGGAAGGGGGCACAGGGGCGGATCGCGCTGCGGGGACGCGCGCCCGCCGCTCTTGACGTCTGCGTCGTTGCCACTGCCAGTGTCATCTTCGCCAGATGCGGAGCTCGATAGAGGGCGTTCGCCGTTGTCGGGACCGCACCCGTCGCGGGTATCTGGGGTCGAGTCCGGGGTGGGATGGAAGGGGTGATATTGGGGATGGGCTACAAACGGGACAAGGCCGGCAGGGCTGGTGGTGCTCTGGCGGGCGAGCATGCTGTCAGAGCCGGACTGCGCCGACCCACTCGGGTCTACGGGACAGGGCGAGTCTCGAGGCGGGCCAGGACGCATGGCCTTTTGCCCATGCGCGAATACTAGCGCGAGTCGGGGCGCCTAGCGCATCAGATTCGTTGGAGAGTGATGGTGATGGCGTTTCGCGTTGGGTGGGACGTGTTGTTCTTTATGTTTGGGGGGCTCTTGGAGGCTCGCTGGAGGCGCAAGCTTCGCCTCCTTCCCTTCATATGACGGATGGGGTAATTGCGAGAGTGTGAGAGAGGTGAGAGGGGTTTCGGAAGTGGGGATGTGAGACAGCGACGAAGGGATAGTGCCCTGGGGAGAGGAAAACAGGGGAAGCTGGTTGGCGGTTATCGTTAGACTGATTCGCACGGAAAGCCAGATGGTATCCACCTTACTTGACGAAGAACCTGACCCAGAGCCAGAGATCAGCGAGCCCAGACGTTTTCCCACATTTGGATATCTGCGAGAGGCGGTTGGGACGGGTATGGCGAGAATGGGTAGTAGAAGACAAGACTTGGAAGTAGAAGGGCCAGTGTCCGCATCGTTCGAGGTCGGGGCTACACCCTCTGCTTGTCTCGAAGACATGGTTCCTGCATTAGTTGGTATCTGAGAAACCGTCGAAGGGGTCAGCGCTCCGCCTCGGGAGAGAGTCCACATGACCACAGGAAACGTGGAGGGGGCGAAGCGTTGATGTGCATCCCATGCACCGACAGATCCACCTATATCCTTACCACTCTCCTCGTCAGCTAGTTACCGGTCACTTACTGTACCTGCTGAGTACGGGGTTCGGGAGTTATGAAACTGCTAATTAAGAGGAGTGGTGAACGAGGTTGTAGTAGCTTTGCTTCACAGGCAAGGATCAAGTATGTGGGTTGAAAGCGGGAAATGACCCTCTATCATGAATGGGTATAATCTAGAGAGCAAAAAACGATGAGCTACAGTCCCCCGCGATCATCTGAATCTGCGATTTGGACGAGGGTTGAAGGAGTCTACCTGCTGAAGGCACACCTTGCCGTGATGTCTTGGGGATAAGAAAAGCTATCACGCCTGCCTGAGCATGGCAAGGGCCAACGTGAACGCTGTTCAGCTTGTGAGGGCGAGAAGGGGGAAACGGAAACGAAGAGAGGGCGGTCGTCGAGAAACTGGAGATGGAGTGTCTATGACGCAATGGCGCCTATTGTGATCACGAGACTGTGAGGGTTGAGGGCAGGTCCCAATCGGGACACTCTGACGCCCAAGGAAGGTTATCACACAACACAGGCAGCTGCCCGACGAGCTCGACGTTCGACACATCTTCAAGACGTGAGTACCCTCCATTTTCATTGTCTGTGGTCCGATACGTGTCTAGTCGACGCTTCAAATCGTACGGACGAACTTCTGCGTGTCCAGGAGGCTTGGGTTGGGCTGGATGCGTCCTCCGAGGTCTGGATGAAGGCGCCTCACTCGATCGGTCTCCTCGTCTTCTCTCGTCCTGAGGCTCCCAGTGCTCGATTCCGAACTCTCTTCTAACGCTTAATTTCCTTGGCAGTAACATCTCAGCAAGAACACAATGGCCGACTCTGGACGCGGACGCGGTGGTTTCGGGCGTGGGCGCGGTGACCGTGGACGGGGCCGTCGGGGCCCCCGCCGCGGCGGCCGCAAGGACGAAGAGAAGGAGTGGTGAGTCCCCATCCCCCATTCCCCCTGCATCCCCCATCGCATCCCAACGCGTGCACCCGCCTCCCCCATAGGGTCCCCGTCACCAAGCTCGGCCGTCTCGTGAAGGACGGCAAGATCCGGTCGATGGAGGAGATCTACCTCTTCTCGCTGCCCGTCAAGGAGTACCAGATCATCGACTTCTTCCTGCCCAAGCTCAAGGACGAGGTCATGAAGATCATGCCCGTGCAGAAGCAGACGCGCGCCGGTCAGCGTACGCGCTTCAAGGCGTTCGTCGCCATCGGCGACTCGGACGGGCACGTCGGCCTGGGGGTCAAGTGCGCGAAGGAGGTCGCCACCGCCATCCGCGGTGCCATCATCCTCGCCAAGCTCTCCGTCATCCCCGTTCGCCGCGGATACTGGGGCGCCAACCTCGGTGAGCCCCACACCGTGCCCTCGAAGGTCTCGGGCAAGGTCGGCTCCGTCATGTGCCGGCTCATCCCCGCGCCCCGCGGTACCGGCCTCGTCGCTGCGCCCGCGTCGAAGCGGATGCTCCAGCTTGCGGGTATCGAGGACTGCTACACGCAGTCGAAGGGGTCGACTGCGACGATGGGCAACTTCTTGAAGGCTACCTTCGCTGCTGTACGTGTCCTGTTTCTATTTTTTGAGGGAATCTTCTTTTGTGTGTGCAGCCAGCTTATCGGATATTTGCGTCCAGATCACGAAAACGTACGCGTACCTCACGCCGGATCTCTGGCGCGAGATTCCGCTCTCCAAGTATCCGTACGACGAGCACAGCGGGCACCTACAGCTCGCGCAGGGCAAGAAGGCGTACTAGACGTTTTCTGGTGGGCGGGAGTTGGGGAGGTTTATCGTTGATTTGATCGTCATTGTAACTGTTGTTCTTCTAGCGCCTGCTTTTCACCACCAAAACACTTATGTAGGAATGTCATTCTTACCATGATGATGCATGTGACGACTGTTGCATGCTACCCATGTCATATGCGCCAATCTTGATTCTGGATACTGCCTAGCATGTGTTCTCCTCCGAGGCGGCATATGGCGCATCAGTTCACCTCTGAGGCGGCAAATTTTACTTGAGGCATCGTCAGCAACGTGGACATGCAGCCAGGCAGTCCAAATGCCTGTGTGTGTGCATTGTGTGTATGATAATGCTGCTTGTGCTACGGCGAGTCTGAAGAGTTGTCCTCGTTGATTGTGTTCTTGTCCAAGGCCTGTTGAAGCAATGTCCGCATACAACTTTCGCAATCTGACGATCGTGACCTTGATCGCGACTGACGATGCTGAGCTCAGTGAGAGTGAGAGGCATGCGGAGGTGACGGAGCCGTGCGGGGGCCGAAGGTGCCGAGACGCCGCGTCGCTGGGTGCACAGGGTACGGCTTGGTTAGTCAGCTGGGGAGGTCCTCGAGTGCACGCAAGATCAACCTCACACTACAAACCGCCGTCATGCCAGCCGACGACGTCGGAGACCGACGCCAGGATAAAAGGCAGAAGCACTCGAGGGCATGTGAGTTCTGCAGACGCAGGAAAGGTGAGCCCCGCTCAAGTTTGACGGCGGGCTACTAGCGAGGCTGGCACTCACCTTTGATCGTTTAAAGTTGGCTGTGAGTCCCAGGTCCCGACCGATTCGATTTTTTTCCCGTCGGTATGACCATCCACGTCTACGTCTAGGCGACGCGGCCGACACGCCAGGACACCGCTGTTCCATGTGCGCTGCGCAAGGCATCAAATGCGAGTACGACCCTACGACGACGACGACGAAGGTGCGTTGGCGGTTTGCGTACGCGGGTCCCTGTCGCTATCCATATAACTAACTAAACGTGTCCGCTTCTGAAGCAGAGGCAGCGACCTTCGAAGGAGTGAGTGGCCCCTTTTTCCGGTCTCGTCGTCGCAGGAAACCAGGTCTCCGTACCAGCTATATATGCACCCATGGAGTGCTGGCAGGACAGGGTCTGACTGCCGTCAACACAGGCAATGACCAGTTTTGCACTCCGAGACGCCCTTGTGATTCTAACTGCGATTGGTCTCCTGGTCGCAAGTCATGGTCGGTTCTGGACCTGAATTTCGGAAGCCCCGCATACAATGACGGTCAGACGCGTCAATCAAGCCGGTCAGTTGCTGACCGGTATGACCTGTCGCCACTGCGCCCGTGGGCCTCGAGGTGGTGTTTGGAGATTATCCTAGATGGCTGGCGAGATAATATCCTGCCAGTTGGGGCGCATTGAGGCTTCTGAGATGGCCTTTGTACATTGCCGTACCGTTGTCCCCGTAGAGCTGACGACGGCTGACTTTCACCACGACGATAGATATGTAGAAGCTCTAGAAGATCGACTCTCGAAAGTTGAGAATCTTTTGAAGAAGGTGCACAATGACTCGTACCTACCTGCACTCATTCATTAGACTTACTGACGGTCCCAGTTGCAATCAGCCGGTGCACGCGCTGGAGATCATTCTGAGTACGCAGAGGACACACCGAGGGTACAGCGACTTCCGGGCATCTCAAAGCAACCGGATCCAAACTGGGCTACTATAAAGCTCGTCTGCCCACGCGGCCTCCACCCTGACCCAGCGACGGACTCCTCTGAAGAGATTGACTCGAGCGACAATGAGGAGGGCTTCGCGGTAACGGACGACGGCTACAAATGCTACACTGGCAAGTCAAGCAACTTTGAGCTCGTCCGCACTGTCATGGGCCTCAAGAGCAAGCACAAACGCGGCGATTCCGTGGACACCATGTCCGACAAGCCGATCGCCGAGCTCGAGAAGCGATTCAGGCCCGTAAGTGTCCCCCCACCCCCCCTTCCCCTCTCCTTCCCAGTGGTCAGTTTCTCAAGCACACGCTGATGACGGACCCCCGCTATTGCAGGACCTCTTCAACCCCCAGTCCCAAGTCACCAACGCCTCGCCGCCGTTCAGGGAGCGTGACTTCCCCCCGCCAGACGTCATGGCGGAGCTCGTCGACCGCTACTTTGTGCATGTGAACGCGTACATCACGCTGCTCCACCGCCCAACGTTCGAGCGCGACCTCCGAAGCGGGCTGCACCTGCGCGACCGCGGCTTCGGCGCCGTCGTCCTGCTCGTGTGCGCGACGGGCAGCGCGTGGGCGTACGGCTCGCTGCACGCGCAGCCACGCCAGACGCCCGGGTGGCAGTGGTTCGACAGGGTCAGCTCGGCGCACTTCTCGCTCATCGCGAGGCCGCGGCTGTATGACGTCCAGGCGTGCGCGGTGCGTTTCTTGTTTCTTCGACTGCGCGAGACGAGTTTGTGGGACGCGAGCTGACTGGAGGCCGTGGATCTTGATATATGATAGCTCATGGCGGCGTACGTGAACGCGACGAATTCTCCGCAGGGGACCTTGCCGATACTGAGCCTGGGCATCCGGATGGCGCAGGACATGGGTGCGCACCGGAAGAAGATGTATAGCGCGACGCCGACGATCGAGCAGGAGCTTTGGAAACGCGCCTTCTGGTTCGTGCTCTGAGTCTCGTCTCTGGGTCACCAGCATTTGCGTTGCTTACTATCCTGGTATGCAGGTCTCTGGTCGCGATGGATCGGTTAGCAAGTTTCGGCATGGGCCGACAGTGCACCATTCATGACGAAGAGTGAGCTATATGCGCGGTCTTTTCGCCCGTCCCGTCTCATCGAGACCGCTTCTTTTAGCTTCGACGTAGATCCCATGATCGAGTGTGATGATGCATACTGGTCGCACCCTGACCCGTCCCAGGTATTCCGCCAACCCCCTGGCAAGCCATCGACGGTCGCGTTTTGCAATGCGTTCATCCGGCTGTCCAAGATCCAAGCATTCGCGCTGCGCACGATCGTGAGGCTCCGCGTATGGAAGAAGTATCTCTGACGTAGACGTTTTCGGGCAGTTCACGATCAACAAGTCTAAGCTCATCCTGGGCTACGTTGGCCCGGAGTGGAAGCAGCGCATCGTTGCAGAGATCGATTCGTTGATGAACAAGTGGCTCGACACGATCCCCGCCCACCGTACGCGCTTCTCGATCCACTCATCATTCATCTGCTGTTTGACATATTCTTCATCCTGCAGTATGCTGGGACCCGAACCGCGATCACGCCCTCTTTCTCAACCAATCCGCGATCCTCTACGCCAACTACTACCAGTTGCAGATCTTCGTCCACCGCCTCTTCATCCCCTCCCCGCGCCGCCCACTCGCCCACGCGAACCTCTCCCTGCCATCCATGACGATCTGCGTGAACGCCGCGCGCGCGTGCCTACGCGTCCTCGACGTGCAGAACCGCCGCGCAATGACCGGCCGTGCCACCATCCATGCGATGACCCCGCTGCAAATGCCGCTGTTCACAGTAGGGGTTATGCTGATGTTGTACCTATGGTGCGGGGCGAAGGATGCGCGCGCGGTGCTGGACGACGTCGACGTTTGTCTGAGCATCTTGAAGGACTTGGCGGAGACGTGCGTGCCTCGTCACAAACTTACCCTTTCATTGCATGCGGGCTGACGATGAGCAACATCGCATGACGTAACATATGTAGCGGTAATATTGCTGCACGAAAACTCCAGTACGTGCTGGCATTCCCCCATTCTTCTCGAAGCTGCCGCTTTTCGTGTCCTGACCAGTACCAACTCGACATGCAGGGTCGTTCTACGAGTGATGAGCCCAATCGCCCAGCTTCCACCGAGCGAACGGTCCTATCTGACTTCAGGCTCCAACCTGGCGAAGGAAGGCCCGAGGACTATCGAGGAGGTCTTCACGAGCACGATGGAGCACCTCGACATCTCCTTTTTCACGCCCGGGGATTTCCGCAGCTTCGCCTCTGAGGAGCCAGACTCCCCAAGCATCAGCATCAGCGAGCCCATGCCGTTGACAACCTCCAGCCCCCTCGCGAGAGCGCTGTTGATGCCGTCACCATCGCTCCCCACCAGCTGGGACGACAGTGGGTTGTCGTCCGAGCCAGCAGGGCTTATGACCCCTGAGCAGACCGCGGGCCACAACCGTTTGGGGTTCAACGCCTCCGCCGGGTGCGATCTGTGGGCCCTCCAGCTCAACACCATCGGCAGCTACCTCCAGTCGCCCCCCGTGTTTATCCCGAGCCCCGAGTCCACAGAGATGAGTACGAGCACGAGCACGAATATTGCAGCGAATGGGAATGGGGAGGTCTCCCCGGCGCAGCCCGCGCCGACGCCGGGCGACCTTGGGGTTGTCGGCCCGTCCGATTTCGATTTCGACTTCTCTAACATGCTGATGGCGGAGGACCTCGACTTCTTCAACTCGCTCTCCAGCATGTTCGAGAATATACAGAGCACACCTGTGCTGACTGTGGGGGCACCATGCGCGCCGCCCCAACAACTTGAATCTGGACCCCAGTCCCAATTCCAATCCCAATCCCAATCCCAACCACAATCCCAGCCTGCAACAACGGTGCCGGGGGCGACGAGCGCGGAGATGGGACAAACGTGCACGCTGAGCGAGCTGGAGCTGCCAATGCCGCCTTCGGATGCGAATCCTTCGCCCTTCAACGTCCAGTCTGAGTGCGCGGCAAATCAGGATCCGAGTCTGTGGCAGTGGATTTCTGCGCCTGATGGCGAGCTGTGAGTAACAGACACATTGCGCGCATTGGTATTCGATGACCTTATATAAGGCATCGGCATTCTTACTTTTGTTGCAGGTGGAACCAGTGGGACGCATATGTCCAGAACCAGGGAGCCGCAGGGGAGCCGATGTCGTAGAGCATGTCCTTTGACGTATCTTAGGAATCGGGACATTTTCTTGGAGCTATAGAGTCTCATTATACGGGATAGTCATGTCTCGGTAGACTGCGATCCCTAATATATCAATAGATCGACTGCCATCTATATCTGGTATATGGTCAGCAACGGAGACTGTAACTCACCGCGATACATGGGACTACTGCCCCATCTGTCCACACATATATGCAATTACGAATTACGCTTGGATATATGCGTAGACTTGGGAATACTCACGTGGGTCGATGGGAAGATGGCCGACCATCACTTTCGTACCGTTGACCGGCGTTCATTGTCAGTCCGTATTTAGAGACTTTCAGGGAGCTAGCAAACATGCTGAGAAAGTCTAACGACAAGCATGAACGACCATGGGTGGCATTAATATTCTAAGGAAAGCGCCTGCATTCAATCCCGTCAATGGAGCTATCACGTAATTGTGTGCCCTGCGGCGTCGGCGACCTGTCCAGCGAGGGTCATCTCGCGGCTGGCTGATGCTCCATCCCTAGTCCTTCAGCTTGTCTTAGCTCCCGCGCCAGAATGTACGGCATTCCAGCTAATAGGACTGTCAGCTTCTGCACCAGATCGAAGAGGACAGCTCGCTGGTGGGGTATTAGGTGAGGGGCACATACTGTACAAGTATACAAGATATCCTTGGAGGGACTTGAGAGAAACAACCGAAAACACTGGATGCGTCGACGTAGATCGACGACTCTCCTACATGCCCTGCGGTGGCGGATCGAAGGGGATGTCCATCCCGCCCATGTTATTGAGATACTCGCCCCAATCCGCCAATCTATTCGGGCATTAGTCCACCGGCCGTGCACGTCAGCGATATTCAGCACACACGACAGGCAACGAGAGACAACTCACGCAAGCGACGTCGGCGCCGAGGACCACATCTCCACCATATGGTCCTCGAACATCATCGACACGTCAGTGTCCGCGCCCGCGCCCCCCATTCCAACGGCGGTCGCCTGCTGCTGCTCCAAAGGTTGTGATTGGATTTGTGGCGCGTTTGAACACAGACCTGCAGGTGTGGTGGTCGGCATCGACATCGCGGCCATGAGCTGTTGATAGTCCGCGAGTGACAGCTCGGACGAGAGGAGCCCGAACTCATTCCCATTCACAGTCATGGCCTCGCCGATGAGCCCGCCGTTGGGCAACGACAAGGGGACAGACATCGGAGCGAAGTTGCCCTGCTGAGGAAGGTCCGAGAAATACGTCTGCTGCTGCTGCTGCGGCGGCGGCGGCGGCATCTGAGCCGAGAAGAGCGATTGTTGATGTTGCTGAGAGATGGAGTATCTGGGGTCGAAATGCGAGCTGAACCCATGGTGGAACGGGACGCGCCCCAGGTCCGCCGTATGGACCGGCAGCTCGAAGGAGAAGTCCATCGGAAAACCACCGTTGCCGTTGCCAGGGCCGTTCGCGGCATCATACGTCGTTGCAGGCATCTGCGACAAGGACGACGAGGATGAGGACGCCGCAGGCGACATCGTATTTGCCTGCGCGCCAGTGTAGTAGTACGGCGAAAATCCGTTCTTCCGCGGGTCCTCTGCTGGTTGTGAAGTAGGGGCGTCACTGCGTACTATAGGCCCCACGCAGCTCTCGCGGGCCGCGTCGCGGGCGAGTGCCGAGCCTACGAGGGTGCCAATGGTGGGCTTTCCAATGGAGGTAAAGTGGGATCCGCCAGGCTGAGGGAGCTCTCCGATTGATATGAGGCCGGTGAGGATATCCCTAATCAAAAGGGGTCAGGACCGCAATCAATGCCAGGACGGTGTGTTACTTACCATAACCTTCGCGAGGAGTATGTGCTATGGTAAAATCATGTCAGTGGGCGGCGATAAGCTTCTGATGAAAGGGGAAGGACGTACTGCTGCTCTAGCCGTTTCAACATGTTCATGCATTTGTGCACGTCAGCCATCGCCACCTCGCTGGACAGGCCCGTCCTTTTCCCACCCCACATGTTAAAGAGGAGCACAAGGCCAGCGGCAAACAACGGCAGCTGCACACGCGCGAGTTTGTCAATGTCGAGAACATTAGGGGACGAGAGTGGAAGTTATCTCACTCGATTAAGAATCAAGGCCATCCCGTTCTTCTGGAATTGGGTTTCCATGACGTGCGTCGCGGAGCGTGCAGCGTTCGTGCAGATCGTGAGCGACGGGAATGGCAGACGGTTCGCCTTAGTGGGCTGGATGAACGGGCGGTGTATGCATATCTGCAGCCAGTAATAGTTCGCATATAGGGTGCAAGACTGGTTCATGAAGATGTTGTGTTCACGGTTTGGGTCCCACTTCACTGCCGAACGAAACCATGACTGCGTCAGCGCTAATTCGCCAAAAACAAAAAAAGATGAGGGACAGGGATGGCGGGCTTACGGTGCTCAGGAACGGTATCGATCCACTTGTTCAGCGCAGAGTCCAACTCCGCCACGGTGCGCTGTTCCCATTCTGGGCCGACATAACCCAGTGTTTGCTTCGATTTGTTGATCGAATACTGCGCAGCACAGGAAACGTTAAAGGCTGACTGACGTAACCGACGGAACCGTATCCACGCACGATCGTCCGCGAAGCGTACGCAAGGATCTTCTGCAGCCCGACGAGGCAGTTCGCGAACGCGACCTTGGAGGGCTTTCCCTCAGGCTGCTTGAACTCTAACTCGGGATCTTCGTTCTCCCAGTACTCGTCGTCGACCTCGGTCATGGGATCGAGGTCAAAGCTGCAGAACAGCACATTAGCAGATGAGTCAAGACCAGCAACGAATCGAACCACTCTTCATCATGAAGGCCGCCTGGCCGACCCAGCCCAAAACTCGCAGTCCGATCGATGTAGATCAGTATCCTGTTGCATCCGCATGTCAGCACCACCTCCGACGACAGCTGTGACGATGCCGTCCGCACCAAACAGCACGCCGCCATAGCTCGTCCTCTACAGACGGCTTCATGTGATACACTTTCTTGCGGTGCGCCCCCACGTCCGCCGCCATCCGGAGTCCCAGACCCATGACGGTCCAGCTCCCCTGCGGCCTGTTCGACAGCGCAAGGAAGGAAGCGATGAGCTAGACCAAAATGCATGAGCATCTGACCGGAGTGAGGCCCGCTCCGTAGGGGTGCCCAGATGCACGCACCGCGCACGCCTGGACGTCCTCGACCTTGGCCTGCTCAAAGGTAGACCAGCGCACGGTGTCCGCCTGCGCGAACCAGCACCAGCCGGGTGTCGAGCCGTCCTCGGTCCGCACGCGCGGGTCGTCCGTCCAGCGCGAGCCGATCGCGCACACCATCAGCAGCACGGCGCCGAACGCGGGCTCGCGCAGGTGCGCGCTGTCCGCGACGCTCCGCCGGAACGTCGGCTCGTGGAGGAGCGGCAGGTAGATGTTCATGTTCTCGAAGTAGCCCGCGATCAGCTTCTCCATGAGGTCCGAGACGGGGTAGGTGCGGTCGGGGAGGCACTCCGCCTTCCCCGTCGCTGTTTTCAGGATCTGGGGGCACGGGTCAGCACGGGGAGATTATATTCGCTCCGTGGCGTGTATCGAAGACAGAACTGCGGGACGCACCGGGAAGCGTGTGGGTGGGGCGGGCGGCACACGTTCAAGCGCGGAACCTTGGCGGCGGTCAGACACGGTGGGGTACTTCTGCTTCATCACCGTCTGGAGGAACATCAGGTTGCTCGACTTGCCGTGGTAGCGCATCTGATGCGGGTTGCCGCCAGTGATGGTGAGTCGTTTGAGGTTTTCCATGATGTTCAGCCGTGCTTCACGCTCGTCTTCGCTGGGCTCAAGTTCGTCCTCCTCGCCTGGGGATGGAGGGTCCACAGGTGGTGGCGAGACCCCCGCGACGCTTGCGAGGGAACGCACTGAAGGAGCCGACACCATTGGGCTTGCATCGGCGGGCGCTGGGGCCACCCGCCAATGAGTTGACTCTAGCGTACCGTCGAAATCCTTCGGAATCTCGACATTTGGGTGAAGCTGGAAATGAAAGCGTTAACTCGGCGACCTGTGCAGACACGAGACCTTTATGTTTACCTGAGAGAACAGCTTTTCCAGGTTCTGAAGACGATTTTCGAGGATTTGGACGTAACTATAGAAAACTACTAGTCAGCAAAGCTGATCGCTCTCAAATACAATCTCCTGCCACGCCACTTATGAATTGAACCACAATAGAAGCTCTGCTTCTTAGGGGGGACAAACCATATCTCGCTAAATATACAGCGCCCAAGTGCGGGAGCCAAGACGGTAAGCTACTACCATCATCACGAGAAGGAGACGCGTTCAAGAACGTCAAGAGTCTCGCAGAGATGCGTGGGGATGTTCCCCCCCCCCCCCGCGCGCTCAATAACTTAACCGCCGACACTCGCAACGCCCCGCCAAGACGTCTGCCCACAGTTTGAAAACTGGCTATATGCATGTGCTTGGCGCACCGCACGCAAAGAGCTGCTGCTTAGTGGCGCATACTGCCCGCTTCTGGCAAAAGAATGCGCAGGGGACACTCCCGTGCGCGTCATTAACCCGACCCGAGCCTCTCAGGAATGCCACGGAAGGATGAGGCAAGAACGGGTCGTGAGCGAATGAACGAGCCAGCGAGCAGAAAGGGGTGTACCCACCCGTCTACCCAAAATTCATCAGACCCTTTGGAGTCGTCCTCTCCTTCCTCCTTCCTCACCGTTTTTCATCCTTCCATATCCAGGCGCTGGTAAGGAGACTAACTCGCCTTCCGGCTCAGAGTTGAAGTTGGCTGTCTCCAGTTTTCCGATAGTGCTGCATTGCGCCGGGAACCAAGGCCCCCCTTCACGATGTTCTCACTTTTCTCCGTTGGCGGCTTCGCGGAATTAGAAACGGGGTTAGAGCGAGCACCATAGCCGACTATGGCTATAACTATGGCCATAGCCAAAGCCATCTATGCGCAGAATCCTACGTTCCCAATTGCCCCCAAGGAAAGCTGCCCTTCCAGAGACTTTCCTCTTGTGTGAAAGGTATAGGAAAACTTCATTTCCCGGCACTTTCGTCGCTCCGGACAACAACTTCATTTCTAGGCAGTGTATATGCTGCGCTCGAGGGCATGGAGGCGAGGTGCTAAGCCGCCACCTTCGCGTTAAGCCTTGGGAAGCGGGTGGGCGCACCGCTCTTCATGTTTCTGCCCAGGCAGATCGCCGCCGCATGCGCGTGACGATCGACATGAAAGGGAAAGGAGAAAACGAAGTACAGCAGCCAAGCTGCAAGGAGATCCGCGCGGCCGCCACACGGATTCCTGCGTTGCCCATGTCCTATGCACAGGAAGTGATATCGGGGAGAAGTATGCAACCATGAAAGCAGAAAGGGCCGTCTCACCTTTTGCTTGGTGGTCGTGTCTGATGCGTGTACTCGCTCGTGAAATGGGCTACAGCTCCAGCGACAGGTGGGACATACATTGATGGGTTCGTACGTGCACTCTATCTCTTGAGAAATGCACCTCGAGCAACGATGGTCTGGCATCTCTGCGCCATCACCTGCGACAGAGGAAGGAGTGCTTTTCCTGAGACGATAGCGAGCATGACAATGGGTGGGCACTCACAACGTACTGCAAGAGCCGCTCATTCTGAGCATCTGTAAACGCGAAATGGCAGGCAGAACGACGCACTCTTCTTGCGCCTGCAGTAATCGCAGGCGCGCTGTTTCTTCTTGCGCTTGGACTGCTCTGGAGCCGAGGCTTGTGGGGGTGAGTGCTCCTCCTCCTGGGACGACATGGGTGGCCTCCGGGAACAGCGTGTCGGGTTAGAATGGCGTTGGAAATTGGAGCACGTCGCTGGCGGGGCAGTTGAGGTGGTGGGTGGGGGTCACAGCGGCGAGACGTGGGGCACGTCGAGAGAAGAAGGGCGCGAGGATGCGTTGAGCACGCGTATCTCGGTGTCGTACACGAGTCAAAAGAGCAGTTCATTCTGAGGACCACGGCGAAGGGCTGCGGCCGGTGAGGGCATCGCCAATTCGCCTAAGCGCACAATTCTTCATCGGACTTGCCAAATTTAGCGCTAAATGTTACTGTAAGCCCGCCAATTCCGATCCAGTCGGAGGCTCGGACTTGGTCACACACCGCCCAACCACCGCCGAGTTCAACGTTCAGTATCGCCCCCTCGAACTTCTTTGCCGCTTTATCTCTTCCTTTGCTTCCTTTCCCCTTCTTGAATGTGCATGGATCGGTCCGCGATGCAGCTGAGCCAATGAGGTAATCCTTGGGCATCCAGATTTCCAGATTAACCCCGCAGCGGTCGCCTCCAAGTCCACATCCTCATCCATGACATCGACTCCGGCTATGGCTTGTACCCGTTGGCAGTTGCGGTGGTTGCTGTTTGGACAGGTGTACGTAGACTGTGTTCACTCATCTGCCATGGAATTCGATGCAGTGGAGAACGTGTTCTTGTGCGCACCAGTCTTAATCCACACCACATCACTGCAGAAAACAGGTACTGTCAAAACAGTACGGTGATTACCACAAGCGCTGGATGCACTCATGGAGAGTGACTGCACAACAGGAAGTGCGCAACTGGTATCACGACGGGCATAGCAGATGTTTCGGGATGAGGGAAACGGTCAGGAAACGAGGACGGAATTTTCAAGTTTCTCGTGAGTTTCCGGGGTG
>JAKLMY010000366.1:0-26797 GCA_022814645.1 Ganoderma meredithae | reverse complement strand
ATTTTATACATTCTTGATGTTATCTTGCTTTGTCTGACTATATAAACCCTTGTGAGATTCCCTTTGGTTTTCCGATGCGTCGTTCAAAAGGGCGTTCGGATGATTCGTAGCTGTGCCCACTGATAAAATATCATGGCAGTGATTGAGAATGCGCTCGCGAACAGGAGGGGTAGGGAATCATGACAGCGCTGTAGCAAGTCTCACCCAGCAACCGTAGCGTTGATGCAGCGTTTGTTGTGTCGTGGCAGAAGGTGACCGAGGCCCCATTTGGCAAAAGAGACGCCCATTAACGTCATATCCTCCAGGACCTCCACGGCGAGCGGGGTACGTTGTACTATCCTGGCGTTTGCAGCACGAAGGAATCCACAAGCACAGAAAAGAAGAGGTAAAATATTCATATTAATCGGGAAAGAAACCATACACCCAGAAGAATCCGCTCTTAATTGATCAAGGAGTACGTGAAGTACGTAGGCGCGAACCCGACACGGTTGTTCGCGCTGTCGTACACTTGATAGAACCGCTCGAGGAACGCCATCCCGTTGATGAAGTCCAGGCCCTCGCCACTCCTGCTACCCATGTCTCCCACGATAAGGTACACGTAGTTGGACGAGCCTCCAATCGCCGTGTTCAGCTGCGCGCGAAGGGAAGGTCAGCGGTGCACAGTCTGCAGGGAATGCAAAGAGGCTCACCTGACGAGGCCACGCCTGAGCATTGGGGGTGAACTCGAACGGAGTCTTGGACAAAGCCAGTCAGCTTCAGAAGTGACTGGAAAAGGGGACGCGTTCGTTGCTTACTTGACCGATTGTGAACAGCATACTACGCATGGTCCCGAATTGCTCAGGGGTGACCCTCAGCAGACCGGTTTGGTTGTCCATCACCGCGCCGGTGAAAGTCTGGTACCGTTCAAACGCATCTAATTCAACGATGACATAATGAACGAGAGCCGAGATGAGTAGATTGACGGAGAGGCGCACCGGTAGGGAGAAGCATAAGAGTGGTGCCCGTGTCTGTGATGCCAGCGGTCTTAGCAAGGATGACCCTGTCGGCGTCGCCGTAGGAGATGGTCTGTTCAAATCCAACATAACGGCTAGCGGGGCTGGTGGTCGTGATTGGCCTGGTAGTGATACTAGTAAGTTCCAGCACTTCCACAGTCGAATGGGGAACATACACGTAAGTGAGCGCTCCGTCGATCTTGCTCGGGTCGGTGCCACCGAGCGTGAGTTCGCCATTTGTGTCCCCCGGGGTCATCGCAGGGGCGAACGAGATACCAACCTCGTGCGCGTCGATCAGGTTTTGCGCGAACGCGCTGTCGGTAACCGTCGGAACGCACTTTGACGTGCTGGGGAACAAGGTATCTTGTAGATACCAACAGAATAAATTTCACGCTAATGTTGCATGCATAGAAGACCGATAGCTTACCGCACGTCAAGTCAGTCGGTCCAACACTGCGTCATTACCGTTAGCGTCCACAATGGTCAGTGCAGGTGATTGTATCTCGTACCCGAGAATCCCATCAGCTCCCAGGTTGTTGAATCCCTTCGTAAAAAGGGCTTCGCCAAAGCCCTGATTCGCAATGGGTATGCTGCCCAAGTGCACGGTGTCCATATACTCCGTGCCTAGAGGGGCAAATACCCTCAGAGAGGAGTTGAATGACGAACATGAAAACGGTCCATACCAAAGAATTCACCAGAACCATAGCTGAGCTCCTATGAGACGTTCCCGAGAATTACTTGTCAGCCACCAATAAGATACCAGAAGTGATTTCAAAACGACACATACGACGGTGTCTCCGGTAGGCTTCGACGTGGTTGGCAGGACTGACTTCCGGCTCTGGGCGCCGACCCAAGTGTTCGAGCTCCCGGTATCGATGATCAGTTGATCTGTAAACATCCAAAACATTGTCAGCATCATAATGCCGCCCCGAGGCGTATGAGAGACCGACAGGTCTTGGGCGGGTTGCCAATGCCAACCTATCGGCTCGCGTCAGTCCCCTTGTCCCATCCACAGAACAAACGATTGTGACTGACCGGCGTGCTGTAGTACATGAGCTGGTTCGTCAACGGGAAGCTCGCTGGCATAGCGTGCCGGGCCTGACTCGCGCTGGCCTTTGAGCGTGTCTTGAGCGCCTTCGCCCGCGCCTGGTCGGCTTCGAGGATCCTCGATGCCCCTGTGAGGTTGAACTGCTTCGTGAGCGCGAGAGTCACGGGAGAGGTGCTACGTGTGGTGACGCCCGCCGAGGCAGACAGCGCGAGGGACAGAAGCACTGCGGAGGTGAGACGGAGACTAGTAGGGCGCATGGCGGTAGATATGTGAGGGTAAATTAGTAACGACGGTGTGGTAAGGAGTGACAACGGTCTGCGTAGGGGAAAAATGGAAGGGGAATGGGGAGAGGACGGGAGAGGCGGCCTGAATTTAAGGCAGGAGGCTGACGAGAAGTTCGTCCATGTGGGTTGAACGGTAATCGAAGAGTATCCTTGAGCCGAAGCGGTAGCCGCATGGCCTGAGCGAGGACGATCGCAAATAGGCAGGCTATCACGCCGATCGTGTCATTGTCCTTGGGAAGCCCCAAGAAGAACCTGGCGGAACCGAGGTAGGGCTATCCATCGACGTCGACTCTTCTACGCCTGACGAAGACATGCCAGGAAAAAATAGAGAAGGATGTGAGGAGGCAGAAGGACTGGGCATTCTGTGAAACGGTGCACAGCGGCAAGAACTTGAAGGATACTGAGGCGGATTAGCTTGGAACGTTTATGTCGCCAGTGCTAAGACAACGAGTGACGCTAACGACGTCCTAGGTTGACATGGCACAGCACAGCGAACATAGACGGTCCATAGATAGTAGAGGCGAAATTCGAATAAACGTGATTCATTGAGCCCCAGAAGCGCAGACTCACAGGAGTGTCGCAAGCCGCCACGTATATTGACAGGTTGGTGTAGAAGCGGATCGGAAAGTGGTGGTTCATCACGGGCTCGACCTGTCTCGATCTGGCGCATAACGCCAGAATCCCGCTTGCTTTTTGGCGGGATTGTGGGCCAGCCGAGATCAAGTCATACATGTCAGCCCCACGCCGTGTAGCAGTAGTAAGAAAAGATAAAATACTCGGATGTGGATAGATCCCTGCGAGGGAACGATTGTGGATGCCGCTGTTTTGGATATCCACTCAGGAAGTGGACATTTACTGACGCCTAGCCAGCCTCTGGTAGGACAGCTAGTGCGCTCCAACACGAGGAAGACTCGAAAGCCCCCGACGTGAGGACTCACTAATAGTATCAGCCCCACGTTGGAGTCGGACACGATATCGCATGCCCTCTCTCTCACAGCGATAACAAGTTTTCGAAAGAGCCTAAGACACCCACCGAGCTGCGAACAAACGGAAACCACAGGCATGCAAACATCGGACGGACTTCGTGAGGCGTAGGAGGGGAGAGCAGGAGGGCAACAGAACGCCAGAAAAAAGTCCTACATAACAGAACATCATCACCATCATGACTCTTTCAGTTCGTCTCCGCGGTCGTAAAGTCCGTGGTGGCGAAGCCGACCTGGTTGTTCCCGGAGTCGAAGACGTAGTAGAACCGCTCGAGGAACGTCATGCCGTCGACGAAGTCGAAGCCCTGACCACTATCGGATCCGAGGTCTCCCACGATGAGGAACACCGAGTTCGCGTCCCCCCCAATCGCCTCGTTGAGCTGACAGAAACGAACAAGTTAGACAACGCCGCAGTCTCAAGCAAAGAGGAGCTCGCGACAGGGAAGGTACTTACCGCACGTGGCCACGCCTGGGCGTTCGGGGTGAACTCGAGCGTGGTCTGGAAAGAAAATGGTTCATGTCAAAAGGAAGTTTCGAGAGAGACGCTGCTTTGCTAACTTACGTCACCGATGGTGAAGAACAAGCTCTCGAGGTTGCCAAATTGTTCGGGAGTCAGGCTCAGCAGTCCTACGTTGTTGTCGAAGACAGCGCCCGTGAGCTCCTGGTAAGTGGCGAGCGCGTCTAGCTCGATCATCTCAGAACTAGCCTTCCAGCGAAGCGGGGAGAGGGACATACCGCTGGCAAGCAGGAGCAAAGTGGTACCGGTGTCGGTGATACCGGCCGTGGTCGCGAGCACGGTCGTCCCGGCCGCACCGTAGGTGACGCTCTGGTCAATCCCAACGAATGCGCTAGAAGGCGCGGTGGACGTGATCGGACTGGACAAAACCGATGTTAAAACTCGTCAGACGGAGGAAGTCGTAGAGTAACATACACAAAGTTGAGGGGCCCAGTGAACTTGCTGGAGTCGATCCCACCGAAGGTGAGCTCGCCGTTTGTAATCTCGAGGCTCGTCGTAGGGGCGAACGAAACGCCAACCTCGCTCGCGTCGATCAGACCTTGCGCAAACGCGTTGTCGGTGACCGTCGGGACGCACGCAGAGGTGTTAGGGAAGAGGGAACCTGTCAACACGAACACCATGAACACTGTTCCAAACCTTGCTAGGGTGACATGTGCAGCTTACCGCACGTCAAGTCAATGGGGCCAATGCTGTGTGTAGGACGCCTGGATCAAGCAAGACATGAAGGGAAAGCAAGGACCGAACGACGTACCCAAGGAGTCCGTCGAGCCCCTCAAATCCAGACGATTCGATTGCCACAGCAAAAGACTGATTCTGAATGGAGACACCAGGACCAAGAGTCACCGTGTCGAGGAACTCCTCCCCTAGACAAAGACAGAACTATTTCAGCCAGGGACGTATTTGCTAACACCAGACATTGTACTGTACATACCGATGACAAACCCCGAACCAAAAGTGACTTCCTAAGAACGGGCTTAACATCAAGTCCGGCCAAAGTGTACGCACATACTGTACCTACCATAAGCTGGCCAGTGTTTTGGGTCGTGCTTGTAGTTTGGAAAGGCTTCGTGACTCCTACAAAGGTGTTTGAACTCCCAGTGTCGATGAGGAGCGTGACTAAGCAAAAAAAAAGTTAGAAACGCGCAATCGTTGGTACAGACCAGGCCGTCCTTACAGTCAGATGGAGGGGTGCCGAAGCCAACCTGGAAGCGACGCCTATGTCAGTGCTGTTGCTCAACTTAGTGGAGATGTGGGCGAGCGTACAGTCGCGACGTAGTCCACCGCCTGGTTCGTAACTGGATCGTTTTCGATGATCCGGCGGGAGAGCTTTCCGGGCTTGGCCAACGCACGGGCCTTGAGTGTCCTCGCGCGGGCCTGGTCGTGCTCGAGTATCTTCATCGCCCCGGTGCTATTGAAACGGCGTGCGAACGGCAGCGTCACCGGGGACGGCTTGCGGACCGCAAGGCCCTCGCTGCAGAGGCTGAGGACCAGCACACCGAGAAATGCTGAGGCGAGGCGGAGACCGGAGAGCATGGCGGGAATGCTGATGTCGACTGAGCTTGTCTTCGCACCGTTAGGTGAGGTGAGGCAAGCTTTTGGTGTCGGGGCTGAAGTTCATATAGGCCTGGTAGGTCATTGGGGTGAGACACCGCGGTCGAATGAGAAGCATACTTGGAGCGCACCCGAAAAGCTGTGGAGCGTCGCCTACGGTGTGGTATGAGCCCCGCATAGCATGAAGTCGCACTCGACGGCATACAGGCTACCACGAGTATGCAATTTGGTACTCACGGTGACTCCGGCACCGCATTAGGAACACGACAGTGCCTTAATGGCGCTCGCCGTCTTTCCCATGTATCGGCTTCTGAGGAGGTCTTGACAAAGAGGAACAAGCCAGCAAAAGTAATTGGGGCGCTATCAGAAGCGCACTCGCGCATCTTGTGTGAGTAGGATAGCGCATATATGCCACGGTGGTCGCGGGTGGTTACAGTCAGCTATATGACTAAGTGGGCGTTATCGAGGCTGGGCACACCCATGTGAACTGTCCCGCGCACGGAGGATAGTAGGCAAAATGACGGAGAACTGTATGAGTTCCTGGCGCCGTCAATGCACATGGAAGGGTCGAACAACGTTAAAGCTCACATTGAGCGATGACAGCCGACTCCCAGACATTCGAAGTAGCTGCTGTATGCTTTCATGCCGTCTGGTGCGACCGGTCCAGTCTGTCTCACGGCTTCGACGAAGTCGTCAACGCATGGGAGACCACCCACGCGATAGCCCTGGTACCGTGGACCGACGACCGCCACCGGAAGATGTGTCGCCCCCTCCGTCCACGAGACCGTGCTCTATCGCTCTTTGAATATACCAAGCACTTGCGTCAGTCGGAAATAGGTGAAGGCTAACTGGAAGTCGGGGTCACTCACTAGAACGGGTAGCGGAGTCTCCGCGACGTGTGTGAACGCATTGAATGTGTGCCGTATTTTGAACGATCTGCGCACGCTTGGAGCTCACGTAGCAAGAAAAGATTCAGCGGACGGGGTTGACGGTGGTGGTCAGCAATGAAGCCTTGGGCGTCTAAGCACGTCTGTTTGGTCCTCGCCGAAGTTGTTAGGACCCCAGCCACTGCACGGGCCACCCAACTGGTGTTCAACATTGTTCCGGAAGAACATGTATCTAGATCTCTGTTTCAAAGGGTGACGCTCGCTCTACCCCCCGCCCCGCCCGAAAATTTCGCACGAACTGCCAGGCTTTAACCGTGTGCAAAGGATACGGATTGATCTCAACTGCCCGTAGCCATATACAAGATGAGGCGGGCAAGCTCAGAGTGAAGGGCATAACCACACTCAAATAGTAAGGCCTCCGCGGTTGCGGTCGGGAACAACGCCGATCTCAACCAGTGTTCCATCTTCCTCCTTGGCCCCGTCCTCCTCGAGCGCCGCACCCAAAGCCTGCATCCGATCAGATAACGCCTTCGCCTCGGAACGACAGTTCTGCAGCCACATCTTCACATCGTCACTGGCTCTTCTCGAGCTGCGCGCCCAGAACCCGCATCCGATCGAGCACCCCGTCCGCCTCCAGATAGCAGCCCTTCAGCCACCGGTTCGTCTCCTTCTCGTTGCTATTCGCCTCCTTCTCGTGGAACTCGGTGCGAGCGTGGAGCACGCGTCGATTGTCGAACAGCACCGCGTCGCCCTCCTTCAAGAGGTACTCGTATCGCACCGCGGGGTCTTCCAGCATGTCCGCAAACGCCTTGAGAGCAGGCACGAACTGCGCTAAAGACGTCTTCCGCGGGAGAGGACCCTGGAATGGGGGAGAATAGTTGACGAACGAGATCGGGCTCGTGTGTGACCTGCTATCAGCGAGCTCAATCGTCGGGTGGACGCGGTAGAGGTGGTGCCCGTCGTTGACGTAGTGGAACGTGACAGAGGTATTCGCGAGGGTGTCGAATGCGGAGCGATCCCGTTTGCGTAGCTCGGATGCTACGTGTATCGCGTCGACGAAGATAGACTTGCCACCTTCGACGCGGTTGCGCAGGCAGTGGAGGATCTGGTAGCGTGGCGGGTGCTGGAAGTACCTGTCTCACGTGCAGCGAATCAGTTGGCAATTGCAAAAGCGAAATGGACGATGAGAGACGAACAGCAGATCCATGTGGAGGTCCAGGTCGACGTTCGTGTACGCGATGTTGCGGCTGTTCCGGATCGCCTTCACGTCCCACGTCTCGCCGTAGAACGTCTTGCGCAGTTCGCCAAAGCGCTCCCCGAGCGCACGCAGCTCGCAGTCCTCGTTCGACGTCTTGTCCGTTGGCACCCCAGTCACGAACAGCAGCCCGTACTTCGTCAGCTGCACCATGCCAGCGAGCAGTCCTTTGGGCGTCCTGATCTTGTCGTACGGAATGTACAAGTCCGGCGCGGACTCTCGCAGCGTCTTGACGTCCCATTCGACCCGCAGTGGGTCGCGATTGAACTCGCGGAGGGTCTTCCTCGTCGCGTGTCGCTTGAGGAACTCCTGCGGATAGAAGGACTTGTGGCCCGAGTCCCACTGCACGTTCACGCCTTCCCACGAGATCTGTATGCCTTCTGGAGAGTCGAAGGGCTCGATATCCACAGGAATGTCCGATGTCCGTATAAGCTTCTGCCGCGTAGAAGGATGGAGGCAGGATGAGCACTGGCATGAGTCGCGCAGCCAGAACCAGGAATACTGCTGTCCATAGTACTGCAAGAACGGGTCAACGCGGCGGGCAGCTGACTGGTAGAATTGGCGTCCGGAAATACCCAGTCTCGAAAATCCCGTCCTGAGCAGCATGGCGAGCGGGTACGATATTGCCTGTGCGGTGGTAGGTCGGGACCCAAGTTCATGATCCGTTTCCGTAAGATCGATAATCCCCGTGGCTGTGCTATTGACTATCAGACGCTATTACCGAAATTTGACAGAAAGCCTCTACTAGAAATTCAAGCTTCACAAAGCACATAACATAACGCAAGCCATACATGTCGCGGGAGGCTACAACAGTACAAGTACAAATGCAACAAGCAAAAGTCGTCTCTACACCACCTCGGATGCGTGGCAAAAATGAAGTATCCTATAGTTAGGACTTTACCGTTGTGCCCAAATGACTCGGATCCCCTTGGTAAACATACATGAGGTTCCCCAAATACATCAAAACGGACCATGTCCGCTGATACCATCCCCGTCAGCCCACAGACAACTCTCCGTGCACGGAACGCCACGCACCAAGACTCAGCGCAATTCGAACCCGAGCTTCCTCCACTGGTCCTTGGAGCTTGCCGACGCCCGCAGAGTATACGACCACAGCCGCGTCGGCGCAGCCGCGGTCATAGACACCGGGAGCCAGCTGCACTCCCCCGCGCGTACGCTCGCGCCCTCCTCAACTGCGATCGCGAGCAGCTGGTCGATGTCCCGGACATCGACGTGCTGCTTGAGCTGCATGTCGGTGCGGTGCGACGCGCGATGGTCCGACCACCCCTGGACCTTGAGCAGGAGTTGCGGGATCATCGGCATCACAGGAAGCCCCGAGAGCGTGCGCACGTGCTCCCGGGGCACGTTTGGGATGTTCAGGATGCCGGGGATGAGGATGTCGACTTTGCAGTCGACGGAGGGGCGCGGGTACGTGGCGCTGGAGAGACGGTGCCAGAGGACGCGGTAGGTGGCGCGCCAGTTCTTGGAGCGGACTAGGTAGAAGCTGGAGTCCTCGCGCACGAGGATCTCCTTCAGGCGCTCTTGGGTGTATGCCGTGGTCAAGACCACCAGGTCGACGTCCTGAGGAGACGGTCGAGATTATGCGTGACACAGAGAAAACCGTTGAGATGGGACTCACGTTCGGGGTGCGAGGAACGCCGTAAAGATAGCTAGCAGCGCTTCCAAAGAGGCAACATTCTAAGCCATACTTCGCGAATATCCTGATTGCCTTCCTGGCGATATCGAGAACTTCAGTGGACGTTGGAGCCATTGAAGTCGGTTCCTGAGACAGAACCGGCAGGGGAGGGGGATGGCGAGCAGAGAAGGACTGGCCTGGGATTGTGGGAGCAGCGATGTTAGAGTTCAGCCAAACCACGAGGCAAAGAAGCAGTTGGCGGGTATCCGTATCCGGCCCCCGAGACCATCCAGCCCATCCACTCGGCCCCGGCGCATGGCTCCCCACTCGGATGCGACACGCCTGTCCCTGTGAAGGCTTAGATGATGTTGGAGTCAGTTGATTGCCCTGCCTGTCCCTTCCAGCACGTGCATGACGTCGTCTCATCTGGAGGACATCCTGTCCTATTTCTAGAAACTAGGTTGACCGCATATGCACAAGATTGCATTCGGTATTCGATCACAAACAGTATGGACTTACAATCCGCATCAGAAACACAGGCAGAAAACTAATCCTCAGTAAGCCGCATCAGTCGCTCAACATGCGTCGATCGGCGCCATCTGCTTCAAGTTCGTTGACAGGTAAAAAAGACGGGTACGGGGGCCAGCGGCGCACCTGGGCTCAGAACTAGTGGTCCCTCTGCCGTTGTTGGACATGCACCGACAACCGTACTGCGGCTTCGACACGAGTGGCATCCTCTAGTGAGCATCCGTCATCTCAGTCAGGCGTTCGACATGAGGCCAGCGAGGCTTGATGGAATACTCGTGAATCTTGGGGTGTCTGAACGGATGCTGTCCATTAATCCACACTTGTATAGAGGAAGCACAAAACCCGAGATAACTCACGACACGATCCAGTTGTTCGACGCTTCCCACTTCAATTCCATCGGCAAACCATCTTCACTGACAGGTGGGCCGATTTCGAACGTGGAGAGGAAGGATGCCAGCAAAATGAACAGCATCGACTCGGCAAAATGTTGGCCAGGACAGACTCTGGATGTGAAGGGGAAGGTGTAGTTAGCAGGCGGGGAAGAATAACGAAGGACTCCAGCGCTTTACCGACGGCCAAAACCGAACATGACATCTGCAGGATCACGTCCATGGACATCCAAGTTCCCAGAAGAGTCTAGGAAACGCTCTGGCATGAACTCTTCGGGCTGGGGGTAGACTTCAGGGTCTCGCAAGATGGCCCTACGAGTATGATCAGTCGTCTTCGACGTCCGGCAGAAACACAGTCAACGAACCAGATATTTACGAGAACAGTAGCACCGCCGGGGATAAGGTAACCGTTGTATTCATCCTCAGCAATAGCCGCATGCGGGAGGCCCATAGGGACAGACGGATGCCATCTCAACAATTCTTTCACGAGCGCATTGACGTAGGGAAGCGAGTGGCGGTCCGAGAAGTCCGGGAGGCGACCTGTCCCCACGACCGCGTCCAGTTCCCGTTGCGCCTTCTTCTGTGCTTCCGGGTAGGCCGCCATCGCGAAGAAGAATGCCCCGACGGTGGCGTTCCCAGTATCTGCTCCGCCTGGGCACGGGGGAAAAGCATCAATGCGCTTGCCTCGTGCAGATGGCTGAGTTACGTACCGAGAAAGGACGTGGCAGCCACATCTTTGCACATCCTTTGCAGCTCGGCAGATGATTGCTCGGCTTGCGATCGCAAACCTTCAAGTTGGAAGATGCGCTTAACCGCTGAGGGCCTAGATGGGTCTTTAATCTGAGGAACACCCTCGTCAGTACTCAAGTCCCGAGTGTTCACAGGCAGAGTTGCTGCTTGCCCCCTCGTCCATCGCTCTCTTGAACAAGGACTCTGAGATGTGCGATATGTCCCGCTTTGCATCCGCTGCCCACTTTTTGAATCCGCCACCTGGGAACCACGATGGCAGGTAGCGCAGCACCGGAAAGGCCTCAACAGGGAAGTTTCCAGGGATCGAAATGGTCTCTGCGACTTCTCGCATCCTGTCCACCATCTCATAGTGCCTGTCATTGGACTCGCGAATCTCAATACCGTAAATTGCCTTCAGGATGGCGGAGGCAGAAGCGCTAGGATGTAGAGAATGATGCGATCAGGACGGGCCAACACGAGCGCCACAGAGTCGCAAGGTCCACTCACAATTCGATGTGCGATGCAAGTCCCTGCGGGTCACCGAACACCATCCGGAGAAAGTTGCGTGCGACGCCAACTTGTATCGCCTCATACTGTGGAAGGGCATCGGGTGCCATCACAGAGTGGAAAGCGCGACGGTGCTGGCGCCATCGTGGCCCGTACGGTATCAACGGGGTGAGCCAGCCGTATTCAACGCTGAGTGATATTTGTCTAGTTATTCAGGCAGACAAGAGACAAAAGGCTCGACGCACAGTTCCACCATCACAGAATATGGGCGATCGGAGTAATTGGCAGACCTTTTGTCGAGCAGGTCGCGGGCAGCCTTGAGGGAACCTAGAACGACGACATTTTGGCCGAGCATGTCAAGGTGGATGACGCCGCCTGCGGCATCGTGGCTGTAATGTCAGCATTGGCTGCGTGTGGACGTTAGGTATAGCGGGGCATACCAAAGGTCGTCGACATCGAGGAAAACTGGCGGCCGAGGTGCTTGCGAGGGAAGTCGAGGATGTTCCCGAGTATGGGAAGTGGAGTGGGCCCAGGAGGGAGACGCGCGTTCTTCTTACGACCATAGATGGCTATCGCGAGTGAGAGGAGGATCGCGGCTGCAACCCATGTCCACGTTGTAGGGGTGTGTAAGGGCATTTCTAGGGAGACGATATCTCAGGACGAGCTGGAGAGTGGCATACAGCGACTTGACGTTAAAAGGGACCCTGATCTCGCTCCGCTGACGTTTTTATCCGCCTTCTCCGCATAGGGAACACATCGAGCATGTAGTGATACGCAGAAAAGGCATTCTCATGGCGTTTCACAAGCACGATAGGGACTGGCAAAATGTCTCTATCTTCGAGGCCGTCGCCACAGGTCGTTCGCGGACCTGAACTTGAACGCAATGAGAATAAACTCTGTCTGCGTCGGATTTCAGGTTTCCCGATTGTGTATGAACTGAAGGCCATCACAGGAAGAAGAAAGGAGCACTATAAAGAGTCATTACAACACCTCGATGGTCACCGTACTCAAGCTGTGAACAATAACAGTCAGCTCCACCCCTGTTCAGATCATAAATGGAACACTCAATGCATTCGCAAGCCCGCCCAGGAGAGGCAGTGCGTCAGGGTCGCAAATATACCACCGGAATCGGGGGGGGGGGGGTAAGCATGCCTATTGACTCTGAGCCGTGAGTGCGAACGCGCGACTGAAGCCTTAAAGGCTACCACGCAGAGGTTCCAAAAACGAGCAGATGAACCCGACGGCTTCTGGTCTCCGTTTCGAGTCCACCACCACGTGGAACAATTTAAAATGCGCCCCTTGCATCGGCGAAAGTCCAAGTGGTTCTAGTACTCGAACGCCCGGCCATGATAGAAATGCTCAAAGTCCCCAGCAATGTCCGGACTCTGATCTGTCAGTTGTATGGTGGCGCGGTGCTGGCAATCAGTCTGCACAGGATGCGGTACCACTGCTGCCTATCCAACCGCGCACATGGATCAACATCGATTCCACAGTCCGTGGATTTCGGCTTGGGCTCAAGCACAAGTGCTCTTCGCTAAGCAGGACGATAACGTCCTTTTAGTGGGGGCATCTGACAGAGATAGCTATATGCGCAGAGCAGCACTGAGCAAGGTTTACTGGCGTCCAAAGTCGATCGTTACCTGTAGGATCTTCTCCTTGAAGGTCCGGGGCTCCGGGTCTCCCTCCGAGTGCAGGTAGTGTTCTACCATCAAGTCATCCAGCTGAGGGCGCACCTTGATGTTACGCAAGGTTGCTTGAAGAAAAGACGTCAGGTATATCTCCACTCGAGGAAACGCACGGTAAGCGACTCACCGTCACATCTTCTCAAACGTCATGGCGCCGCCGTTGTACTCGTCGTCCGCGATGACCTTGCGCGGTGCGCATATAAGCGTAACGGGACCGGCTGAACCACTCGGTGACGAGCACGTTGATGTAGGGCGGTAACATGCGGTCCGAGAAAAGTCTGGGCACTCTTCGGTGCCAATAGCCATGTCCAATTCCTCACTCGCTCTCACTTCCGGATAGAGCGCGCTCACAAGGAAGAACCCGCTCATGATGGCGTTCGCTGTATCTACCGCACCTGCGTGAGCTGAGGGGGAGACGATGAGGGGTTTGACCACAGCGAGGATGGCTGTGGCACGGACCAATACGGCGCGTGGTCACGATCTCCTTGACCGTCTTCTCCGCCTCTGACCCCTGGACCTCCTGTGATGCGGACCGCCCGACGTGCTTTGTAGCGTCGACTGCCTCGATGGGTCCTTTGCCTGGTTCAAATCACCCCCGAGTGTCCCAGAGTGCCCCATTAACTTACCGCTGCATTCTTCGCGCCAGCAAATAGGTCGTTCACAATACGCTCGGGAGCGATATCACGGGTCTCCGCCACCGTCAGTACTTTTCGTGCGGCTCACGGATCTCGACGCCGTAAACGGGGCCAATGTAGACCGCTGCGATTGTGCTACAAGCAGAAAGCGATGGGAAAGGGTGCGTCGTTGTGAAAAGAATGAGCTTACAATTAAATGGGCGATGCAACTTGCGGGCTGTGGAGGAGGATCCGGGGGAAGTGACGTACGAGGCCCATCTGGGTGGCCGCATACTACGTAAGGGTGTCATCGTGATTGCAAGGCGCTTCGCACCTCGGAATCCATTTCGTAGTTGACCAGGGAGGTGAGCCTGAACGGTACCGGTGAGTGAATACGGGACGATGCGTTACAAACCGGGACCGTAAACGCACAGTTGAAGCATGATAGAATTCGGGCGATCTGAATCATTCGCGCATCGTTTGTCAAGCATGTCGCGGGCAGCAAACCTGAGAGCCTAGCTAAGCCTCCGAGCACTCACTCGCTACGCCTGTCTTCACAGCGCCCGCCCCGGACAACCCTCCGAGTCCGATGTCAGCATAGTTATGCGATGCGTAGGAAAGACGAATTCGACTGTATCCAGACCATGACATCGTGAGGGACAAAGACGTGGTGAGGTTCGGAAGTAGTAGTCGCAGTGTTCAAGTTGGGTGGACGAGTCCGACCCAACAAGTCGACAGATACAGTTCCCGATCCGGTTGTTCGAAGCGTCGGGCTCTCGAACCGGCGGATCCCGAACTGTGGTCTGCCGCCGCTGCGTGGCCACCGAGGGACTGCAGGGTCACCTCTCCGCTCTGCTCCCGCCCCGTGCTGCGTATGTTTCGCACATCCCATCCTATAACATCCTATTTCTGCGTTCAGTCCTGTGCCCTCGACATCCTCCTCCGAGCCTCGGAGAAGACCCTACTCGAGCTCCAGCATAACAACTGATCGTGGACGCGCTCACTGGCAAGGACATTTCTATGCCAACTGATCCTTCGTGAGTATTTGCTCACCTTCAGCATTCTGGACTGTAGCATGTGACTCGACGACTCTGCCCCGGATGTTCGTGAGGCCGACGCTTGGCTGCGAAGGTGTCGAGTTATGCCTGGGAAGGATGGGCGATCCCCCGCATTTCATTTCATCTAGCGAAGCCCTCAGAAGAGCGGGTATCACTAGCATGGACCGGATGCTGCAAACCAGTGCTCATGCTGGGGCTTTTTGCCACCGGTCGCTGGTCGCAATCCGAAGCAGAGCCACGCTGGTTGCCCATGCTTTCGGTGGGCGATGGCCCGGCTATACAGTATTTACTTCATGAGCGCTCAGCGCTGCCCCGCTGACTCCCTGACGTGCAATTATAGTGGACAAACTCACCTTCGTACGTACTCAAAAGACTTCTGGCGCAGGTCGTGACGCGTGACGGGCAAAGGTAAGGTTTGTGGTTGCTGGAAAACGCTGGGTACGTGGGAGAGTCCGTAACTAACCAAGTCTCTCCCAGATTCAAGGCTCCCCCGTCTTCCCAACCACAACTGTGGACAATACCCTACCGTCCAGGCCTGCCTACTCAACCAACGACTTCAGCCCACCACCTGCGTACTGACTCCTTCGAAGACTTCGCAATGACCACCGAAGGCGGCACAGAGTATGCTCGTTAGACACATTGACGTCGACCTGCGCAACTGATCTCTTCCTTTCCAGAGAAACTCTCATTCTCCCCGAGTATGTCGAAAGCGGGAAGTTGCGCCTCTCTCTCTCCAACGCAAGCTCGCCTCCATCCGCCGAGCGAACGGTGTTGGCATGCACGATCGTGAAGGCATTCCGTCCGTTCACGCTCTCCCCCGTCCTTCTCGTCTCGCTCGATCAGTCCTCTCAGGCTGCCCCACCCCACTCTCTGGCCGTCCTCCCTCCCACCGCGATCGTCAAGCTGTACGACCGGCGCTGCTTTACGAACGTCCGCGAGGAGTTCGACGAGGCCGCTCCGTGGTCGCTCGCCAAGGAACGCGAGTACCGGCAATACCTCGACGACGTGACCACGGGCGCCGTTGCCCGCGGGGACTTTGCTAGCCAGACATTCATGTGGGACAACGACGTCTCCGACGGCGAGTTCGAGGCCTACCTTCACTTCCAGGCGCACAAGGTCTTCAACGCCGAGCGCACGGCGTACGAACGCCTGCACGCCCTCCAGGGGAAGACGATCCCGCAGCTCTACGGCACCGTCGGGTACGATATCGCCATCCCCGACGCTCGCGGCGGAGGCCCCACCCCCGTCACGGAGACCGTTCCCGGCCTCCTGCTCGAATACATCCCGGGTCTGACGCTCCGCCAGCTTGTCGAGACCTGGAAGGCACGCGACCCCCCGCTGCCGAACACCGTCCTGACGACGCTGTGCGACGAGGCGGTTGGCGTCGTCGACCGCGTCTCCGACTTCAACGTGGTCAACGAGGACGTGCGCGTCGACAACTTCCTCGTGCGCGAGTCGTTCGTCCACGCCTCGTCCTCCGCCGTCGTGCGGGACGCGGTGGTACTCATCGACCTCGGGCAGGCGCGGCTGCGCGAGGCGCACGAGAGCGAGGACGACTGGACCAGAGCTAAATGGGCCCAGGACGAGACGGGCGCGGTTGGATTCGTCACTCTCGGGCTTGTGCGCGAGTTTGTGGGAGAGGACGTGTGGTCGTACGAGAGGAGCATGCGGTACTACCAGCCTGTGGAGGAGTGATCGCACATCCCCACCGAGAATACGTCGCGCTCCCCGGTCCCCGCCTCTTCCCGCGTAGATATTATTGGATGCCGTTTCTCGGAATGTCCTGTACGGCCTCGAGGCCCGTTCCTTTACCCTTGCTCATGTCACCATTCTGAGTACGTGCGCGACTTATGCTGGAGAATGTTGTATTCTGTAACCTTATCAAATGGAACCCCTGGCACCGACGGAGTTGGGTGGATTGGAGCTATTACTTCCGACTCGCCCAACTCGTGCAACGCTCCGCCAGAGATCCCATGATCCCGCAACCCTGCTCCTCCGTTGCTCCCCCTAATTTTATCCTGGCGTATTCTAGGTCAGCTCGTGCTTGCATTCCGGGGCTAGAATTTGATGCATTCTATATCTAGAATTTGAACCTCGTGTAAGCAAAAGAGTCCGAGAACAGCAACAAGGTGCTCGAGGGCGGCCTTAGGCTTCGGCCCGTCCGCAGCACGCTGCGCATCGCCATGGCCATCAAGTAAGTACGGACTGCTATTTCGGGTGCTTCAGAATCTTCAAGAGGATACGAGGACGTCACTCGTAAAATCTGGCAGGCGGACAGTGACAGTGGGATGTGACGTTCTAACTTATGCGCGAGCCCGCACTGCAGAGGGGGAGTGCGCTATACAGTTTCTCTCACCTGACACCAGACTCTATTCCTGTTCCAGGGTCGAGTGTTGGAGGTGCTCCGCCTTGTTCCATTGTTCAGAACGACCACTCAATTGTGGGTGTAGCAGCGATGGTCGGAGACGACACCAGTCCCAGCCGGAGGCAACCCACTCCGAGTCCAAACTGGAGGCAACCCACAGAGCGTGAGCTCTCGCGCAAGACCGAAGGTAAGGCTCGAGCAACCGATGCTCTGAGAGCCTCCATGAACAACCATTGATATGTCAGGCTGGGATGCCCGCCCGAGACGGTATAAGTACTGCAGCGACTCGCGACAATGCACCTCATCTCACCGCGAACAAACTTCAGCCCACCGCTCTCAATCTACACACAACACACCAAACCCACACCCCCAACCTCACATTGTCACGATGCCGGTGAGACACCATCTCCCTCTACTCTTTCTCCCGGTTTGTCCGCGTGTGTGCTAACGCATCCGCAACTCCAACAGAAGAAGGCCCCTTCCGCGAAGGACTACCTCAAGAGCATCAACCCGTCCAAGATCACCACCGGTCTCTGGGCGCCCCCGAGGCAGTGGAACCGCCTCCACGGTGACGGCAAGTCCACGACGGGCGGCGCGTACCACATCGAGACCATCCTCGGCTCCGACGGCGTGTACAAGGCCAAGGTCGTCGGGCCCGGCGGCAGCACTGCCGTCCAGGCGCAGTGGCCTGCGGGCAGCAACCCGAGTGCTTCCACCGTCATCTCGACCCTCAAGTCCAGGGCTTGAAGGTAGTGAGCGTTTCCCATGCCTTTCCTGCATCATCGTCTGAAGACCGGTTGGATGGTAGCACAGGGTGGCATACCCGAACGCCATCACTGGCAGGCTGTAATAGTAGGACTCGTGCGGTTCACCACGAGTCGACGGAGATCGGAGAGTCGACGAGTCAGTTGTATGTTGTAAACCATTGTTGAATGAACGATAGCGTTGTCGCTAGCCATGTGGGGCTTCGTCTTCTGGAATCGCCGTGGGAGCTGTGATCGGCGACCATGCGCAGGGCGGTGCTTTAACCACACTCCAGTGCTGGCGCCCACCTGAGATGTATCGCGGTCGCTCGGTTCCCTCAACCTTGGCTGGTAATGCGGAAATTTATGCTCTAGATTACAATGCAACCTTATGCTCATCATGTGAGAAAACAAACATACACGCCTGAGCCATTGAACGTCGTGTCAGCGTACTACTTAGAAGGTCCAGTCCGAGTCGATGATCCTCGAGAGAGCGCTAGCTGGCGGCAACTCGCGCTAGCAAGGTGGCCGCACTGGCTCCTCTCGTCATGACGTCTCACTGCTCACCTTCCTCCGCCCATCTTGACAAGGTCTGTCCTCTATGAGCTTTTGCAATACTAGTGCTGTGCTCGATGCTGCAGGAGGTCATCAAGTCACCCATCGACGGACCTCTGGGTGATGTCTTGTTCATCCCCGAGTCCGAGTCCCGCGGCACTTCGCTGGCCTGGCCCGCTGCAGCTGGCCGAATACTATTTCTAATGGTCTCCATCTCTCTCAGGAGCGTACAATATTGCGACTATTGATGAAGGCCACGGCATGTTTAGGCGAGTCTTGAATGGAGCGTGCATGTTATACATCTCGGACTGCTGACCTTCCATCTTCCGTTGCTCAACCGGCCCCAGCTGACCAGTCATGACGATGCCTGCTATGCCTATAGGCACGCACATTTTGTTTCAGTCTTCCTGCCAGCGGGAATCCTCATGAAAGCATCGCCCCTTCCGTTGCCTTCGTTTCGCAGCCTTTCATTTCTTGGAAGCGCAAGTTGCCACCTTGGCACCGACTCCTCGTAAGTTCGCAGAGAAGTATGCCTTTTGGGCTCAGACTATTCTACGCACACAGAAAGGTCCGTGCAGTCTAGGAGAACATTTGAACCGTCCATGCGCTTCAAAGGATGTCTACGACTCAGAGGTCAAGGGACGAAGACGCACGACCAAAAGTGAGTACCTGCGAGTAGCAAAGTTGAGCAAGCGTGCGGCAAACTCACTGGAGGAGATACGAGATACGAGGCCGGCTTCCAGTGCCGCCTCTGAGAGGAAGGGGAAGTGGGCGGCCTTCTCGTTATCGTTATCTTTGGAGGGGGAAAAAGCTGAGGAGCATCATCAGGCGCGGCAGTACATCCAGTATACCTCTCACATTTAAACTCCTTCTAGACCATATCACAGCCTGAGCTTCCCGACTAAGTTGCAGACGGCAAAGGCTTGTCGACGCACGGCCGGCTACTTAAGTGCGCCCGTTTGTAGCGCCAAAAACACCTCACTATGCACTTCCTTGTCTGCTGTCCCAGCTGAAGCTTTCAGAAAGCACGTTCGTGAGCGTCCACGGCTTCGATTCCTATGGCGACACCTACGGTTGGTTACTCGTTTCATTCCATTTTCCGTTTTCTATTCGCACGTCGCTCACATCCCTCCACGCCGTGTGGCGGCGCCATGAGATACATACAGCCCTTTGTGCGAGTGGCGGCCGGCGCGGCCGAGTGCGTATGTCCAGACTGTGCTGAGGCGGAAGGATAACGTCGAGTAGGAGGTGCAGTATCAGCGGTGTCATCGCGAGGCATTACAACTAGTACTCAATGGCCTTCAATAGGTGTCCACCGGAGTGCTCTCTGGTTAATCTTCATGGGCATTCTTGGAGATGGCATTACCACTCTTTGTTTCCCATGCCTTGCTTCATCCCCGTTGATTCAGTTCCATGCGAACACAGGTAGGAGAGTGGAGGGCTTCATGTCCATCTGTCACTCGTGCGTAGTTTTGCTGACAGTGCAGATGTGTAGCGATTAGTGAAAGTTCATGTGAACAATCTCTTACAAAGCGCATTAGGTTTCCTAACGCCGAAACCTGATGTTCTCAATTTTAGGCCCACATCGGGATGAGGACTGAGCCGGTCATGGCGTGAAATATGATCAGGCGAGTATTTGAACTAGATTCATGTACTTATGCATGTACATGTGCCCAGAACGCCTATATTCCGGAGGGGCTTGTTCGGGTTACCGTCGCATTGCGCGCCCGTGGTAACTGTCTGCAGAAGGGCTTCTGATCTCGCCGCTGACGGCCTTGCCCACCTGGTGCTCTTAAATGACCCCAAGTAACACCCCCAAGTCGAACTAAAACCCCCGATCCCCACCCCCCCGGGAGTACTTCAGCTACAACTTTCAAACCGACCTTCATGAATTTACTAAATCTTGCTAAGGTGCCCGCTTTCACGATCGTCATCGCCGCGGAATACATTGCTCTCCGACCTCCGAACCCTTCCCCAAAGAATGCGGACCAGAACAAATTCCGCGACCCAACTCTCGTCAGTGTCACTTCGAGTTTGTATCCATTATGGCGTAGTATAGTACGTCTTTCCATCCATTATACTGGAGTCTGTGACTGCGGTTCTAATATTCCTACATCGTTTCCGTCGTCAAGATGATGATTCCTTGTCTTCACCTCTGCGAAGTCGCCACAGTCCTCGCACTGGAGTTCCCCTCGCCCCTCTCCGACCGCGTGCTCGCCGCGCTCCTCACGAACCCCGCTAACGCACACAACGTCGCCACGATCTCCCCGCCATTCCTCGCCGGATTCCTCCTCGTTACGCTGGGCGCCGCGTGGAGGAAGCGGTGCTACGACGCCCTCGGGCACCTCTTCACCTTCCAGCTCGCGCTGCACAAGGAGCACAAGCTCGTCACGACCGGCCCGTACGCCGTCGTCCGCCACCCGTCCTACACGGCCTTCCTCATGACGTACCTCGGCTGCCTCATGACGCTGACGCTACCCGGCTCGTACGTCTACGAGAGCGGGATGCTGCAGATACCGTGGGTTGCGGCAGGCGTGACGCTGTGGGGGTTGGGTCTTCTCTGGCTTAGCGTGGTCGTGGTGGCTCGAGCCTGGGTCGAGGACGCGGTGCTGAGAGAGGAGTTTGGGGAGGAGTGGGAGGCGTGGGTGAGGAAGACCCCGTATGCGTTGATTCCGTACGTGTACTAGGTCCCTCTTATTTCCGACTGCGAACGCAGAGTACACGCCGAGCCATGTGCTAGCTGGCCAGTACGCACTCCAAGGCGTTCATTACGTCGGTGCTGCTCAGCTTGTGCGTGTTCCAGAGCGGAATTCCAGTATGCAGCCCAAATGTGCGCTTTTCATGTTAATGCCGTTATAGAATGTGCGTATATATCTTCCTAAGTCATCTCCGCCAGCCGTGCCGCGTGCGCAGACCGTGGCGTGAGCGAATACTTGTGGATCTTCGGGTGTCTGCAACGGTGCCGCTCCCGGTGAATAATCAAAGTCGCTGGTTGAAAAAAAACAAAGGCAAAGAACACTCACGAGACCATCCCGCCATCCGTCGCCTCCCTCTTGACCTCGACGGGAGCGCCGTCGTCTCCGACTGGCGGCCTGATCTCGAACGCGGAGAGGACGGCGGCGCAGAGGATGAACAGCGTCGACTCGGCGAAGTACCGCCCCGGGCACAACCTGGGGGCGGAGCATCAAGCATGAGTGACAAAGAGGTCGTTATATGCGCATGGTGGGCTTATCGGCGCCCGAAGCCGAACATGACGTGCGTAGGATGTCGACCTCGGACGTCCAGCTTCCCCTCCGAGTCGAGGAAGCGCTCCGGAATTAAGTCCTCCGGCTGGGGATACATCTCGGGGTCGTGTAAGATAGCCCTGTATGTCAGATCAGATTAATAAAAAGAAACCATAAGATACAGATACGACATGCGGGCAGCCTGGAATCCCAGACGCACCACATGTTCACGAACACCGTAGCGCCCGCAGGGATGAGGAAACCATTGTACTCGTCGTCCGCGACAGCACTGTGCGGCGCGCCGATCGGCGTCGCGAGGTGCCACCTGAACAGCTCCTTGACGAGCGCGCTAACGTACGGCAGCGAGGGCCCATCCGAGGGTCAGGGAGCCGGTCGGTACCGACGACTGCGTCCAGCTCCTTCTGCGCTCTCTTCTGCGCGTCCGGGTAGAGCGCCATGGCGAGGAAGAACGTGCCCATGATGGCATTCGATGTGTCTGCCGCAGCTGTGCGAGATGCAGACTGTGAGCGGCGCTGTCATAACAAACAAGGATAAGTGCGGGACATGCCGACATAGAGCGTCCCTGCTATCTCCTTGCACATCTTCTCCGTCTCCAGTTGCGGCTCCTGCGACGCTGACCTGCCCAACATGCATTGCACCATCGACCGTCTCGACGGGTCCTTTGCCTGGCCCGAACCAACCTGAGCATCCCAGTGCAAACTCGGGGCGCGCCTCACGAGCTTACCACAGCATCCTTCGCGCCCACAAACAGGCGGTCCACAGTGCGCGCGATATCGCGGTTCGCCTCCGCCGCCTACCCCTTAAAGGCGCCGGCGGGGAACCACGGCGGGAGGTAGCACAGCACGGGGAACGCCTCGACGAGGAAGTTCCCGTGGATCGTCGCGGCCTCTGTGGCCTCGCCCATCCGTTCGAACAATCGGGTAATGCTCGTCATGCGGCTCGCGGATCTCGATGCCGTAGATGGTGCCCATGTACACCGCTGCGATCGTGCTGTAGGAGGAGGTAGAATGCGATGACGATGATGGGTGAGCACGACTGCGGCTGTGACTGCGGGCAGGTGCTGCTTACAATTTAATGTGTGATGCGAGGTCCTGCGGACTGTGGAGGAGGATCCGGAGGAAGTTGCGTGCGACGTCCGTCTGGGTGGCCGCGTACTGGGGAAGGACGTCTATCGTCAGCGCGGGGCGCATCGCACGGCGGTGCTGGCTCCATCGTGGCCCGTAATTCATCAGAGAGGTTAGCCCAGTCATATCCGAGCCTGAATGAATATTGAATGGCGGCTCAGTCCGGTACATGCAGGCGACACAGGCGCGCACAGTTGGAGCATCACCGAAGTCGGGCGATCGGAATAGTTCGCGGACCGTTTGTCGAGCAGGTCGTGGGCAGCTTTGAGAAACCCGAGGATGGCGACGCTTTTCCCGAGCATGTTGAGGTGCATGACGTCACCTGGAGCATTGTGCCGGAACGTCAGTGATTGTTGTGTGTGCGCGTCGTAAACGGAGGAACGCATCAAACGTCTTGGTATATGCGGCAAACTTACGGCCAAGGTGAGTACGAGGGAAGTCGAAGATGTTTCCGACTATGGGGAGCGGAGTGGGTCCAGGAGGGAGGCGGGCATGTTTCCTTCGTCGGGGGAGGGCTAGCGTGAGCGAGAGGAAGATCACGGCTGCCACCCACGGCCATGTGGTTGGGTGAAGGAGGGCATTGCGGGAGACAAGCGTCGAGAGGCAATTTTGAGGAGGAATTCAGTGTATCACTGGCTCTTGAAGGGGTATCCGTGGGGTGTCGGGTCAACCTGGGTAGCGCGTGAGTCTGAGATAGAGCTCTCGTACCGTTAACTTGTTCAATTGCAGAACAGACAAATGGAATCCGAAACTTACGCTGAGCGCCGCCAATTTTGTCAGGAGTGGAAGCCACATGCGTCATGATCCCCCGTTATCTGTATATCAGAGTTGGAAGCTAATGAAACGTAGTACAAGAACATAAAACCTCCGATGGCAGGGATTGGAAACACACCGCGAAAATTTAAAAGTTCGAACGCTCATCGGTTAGTGTTCAAATTTAAATTCTGTTTGAGACATGATATGCCGAAATGTGTGACGATTTGAGAGAGAGGGCAAAGGTGGCGCGTTCCTTGTGGTCAAACGGAATGGAAGGCGGCCTTACTTGAGAATATTGGTCGAGGCCAAGTTGTAGAGCTACCTCGACTAGCCACTAGATCTAGTGTATTCAGTATCCGCCAAGAGCAGGGAGCCTGGGATGAGTGCAGGAGATAGCCACTGGTGGCCGAGGTTGGGGACGGTCAAGGTCACGGCCAACACCAGCGCGCGTCGGCCGCGTCGCGTCAGCAAGATTACTTTAGGCGATCGCGGAAAAACCTCGTCACGCTGTACCACGCGAGAGGGCTCACATTTGAACGCTCTTTCCCCCTCCCTTGCTCCTCTTACTCCAGCTTGTCTGCCACGATAACATCCCAGTTCCATCAACGCCCGGCGCGCAGGCTCCTTCAGCATACCCATCTCATTCGTTACGCCTGAAGCCTTCGTGCTTGCCAACCCTGCGCGAAGCATCACACCCACCGAGATGGCATGCTATCCGATTCAAACTCGAGCCCCCCGCGCACGCCGAGGAACCTGAGATGTGTGCGCAAGTTCACGTAGATACGGCAGTCTCTCCTTCGTATTGATGTATGATTTGGCGCGGTCTCCACTGATTATGGCCCGCGTGACACCAGGAAATGACCGCTGCAACTTGATAGAGTGGCCGTTGATGCGCATTGTCTCCGCGAATCGTATTGTATGTACGTTCATCCCGCTCTATCCCTGCTCCAGACTCCCTTCACCCGCGTTGGGCCCTCAGTGGCGCCCTTGCGACCCTATATCCCTGCCCCGAGGCGCATATATGCATATCAGCGTGGATTTCGTCCTTCGTCAACGCTTGCTAGTGCTCGTATCGCGCTCGAGATGTATTATCTGGATGGACAACGTAGGGCACATTATCATATCTTATGAATGCTTGTCTCATGAAGAATCGAAGTTTTCAGTCTTCTTCCATTCCTTCCTTTAACGATCTTCAGATGGTCCCGGCCTCAACTCCCCTGGCAAGACTAACTCAGGCATGTCGCGAGTTGCCTACTCATATGTCGCCAGACAAAATTCGCTGACAGTGTCGGTAGTTGCCGTTCATGGATCAAGTCAACCACCCAGTGTTCCGATGCTCTGTCGGAGTTGTCTAGCCCGACGAACGACGACCACCACTCGCGGAAAACTTCCAATGGAGTTGAAAGCCCTGGCAATACTAGCCAGTGGCATTAAAAGGCCGCGCGAATGGATTATGACGCTCTCCTAGTGAGTTAATAGCTTTCGAATCTGCTGTGTTGTCTCGTTGAAAGTTTTGGGAGCCGAGCCACTGGCTTCCTGACATGTAGAATTAATTCCATTTGGGCGCGCCGATAGCAGTCGGATGCATGAAAGCAACCCACGGGGACTTGGAGTTTGACCACTTGGAAATAAACAACGCGCATAGCATTCGAAGTTTACAGGGAAGCATCAAGCAGGTCGCACAGTCTACCGTCCTTGCTCACACCCCTCAATTAAGCCCCTTCGACCGCGAGTCTGTGATCTCCGGCACAATCCCTCATGTGTATGGGGGTACATCTGTTGGTCAAAATAGGTTTCAGGCTCCCAATACAGGATGGTTGCCATGCTTCCTGTGTCTGTGCGCACCTGCAACCGTGCCCGCACAAGCCTTGACTTGACCATCTTGCCATGAGGTTTCGCTTGCGCTTGGAGATCGTGGCTCTTGCCGTCATGTGCTCCACGCTTCTCTCTAGGACTGGACTGGACTAGTGCCACTTTTTATGGTGGCAGACCTTTCGCTACCCGGTGACCCACTTCCCTCGTCGACCAGCGCATCGTGCCCTGCTACGCCTATCTACAGTTCGCCTGCGAGATGCTCTACGGACGCAAACCGCTCTCTCACCATTTCACAAAGCTACTGCCAGCATGCGTGGTAGTAGTGTGTCTGACTGCCACGGCGGATGCCCACGTCGCAATATTGACCCCAGTCGGCTTTCCTCCGAACGTCACGCTCTGCCAACCGGTCAACTTCACATGGACGGGCGGCGCCCCGCCCTACTGGCTGTACATATACGGGGATGTCGGTAGCGGCAAGCTGGTAGCGCAGAACACCACTGGCATCCCCACGACTTGGTTCGTCTGGATCCCGGACATCCCCGTGGTCCCGGAGTCGAGCATCAGGATCCAGATTGGGGGGGCCAATGCCGTGATGCGCGGGGGCGTGTCGCTGAGTCGACTCATTGGGGAGGATACCAGCTGCTTGAATAGTACCAGTACGGCGGCGGCGGCGGCTACCGCGCCTTCGTCAGCTTCAGCGCTGACATCCTCTCAGCCTCAGCCTGGTACTTCGTTGCATACGACTGGCCATCCGGCGCCGTCCTCCCAGTCAGGCCAACCCCCTGACTCACCGTCTCCGTCCGCTGCCCTGAGCAAGGCCGCAGTCGCAGGAATAGCGGCTGCCGCCACCTTCGCCTGTACCATGTTGGTCCTTGCTGCGGTGTGGTTTGTCCTCGCCAGATGCAGGAGCCGCGCCCGGCAACTTCAACAGGGTGTGTACAGCACCAGTACAACGTCTCCTAGCCCTCGGCGTTAGCCCTGACTCAAATGCTCTGTCGCAGGAACGGCCGATGTGTGTCCCTCACCCTATCCCTATCCCGTCGTCACCTCCGCGACCGAAAAGTGTGCACCTGCTAGTGGAGCTACCCCGCCCGTCCACATCCTTCCTCCGACAAATTCCTTCCCGCCGGCAATCCAAGTCACGCGCATCGAAGCCGAGTCTGATTCTGAACTTGGATACTCCGTCGTAGCGGACGTGGGCGGCCCCAACAGCAGAAGCCCCGGAAGTCCCAGTCTAGAGCTGGCGACGGGCCCTCCTCCGAGCCCGAGGGGAAACTTGGACTCCAACCAGCCTGAGGACCTCGTGCGATGGACACCGCATCAGGAGCCTGGGCGCAAGTGCGGCCGTGTCCTCATCGAGCCACGCCCGCACGAGTTCCAAGAAGTACCAGTGGGTGAGCGTGAGGGCGGGAGGACTAGCTCTGGGGAGTTGGAATCCGGCCATGATGCGCAGAGCTCGATCGCGCGAGCTGAGCCCGAGGCTTGGCAGGTTGCGAGCCCTTCTGACCTTCCGCCATATGTTCCTTGACTG
>JAKLMY010000365.1:0-26853 GCA_022814645.1 Ganoderma meredithae | reverse complement strand
TCTTGCCCGTCGCCAGACGCGGTGAGCCACACTCCGGCGAGGAACGAGAGCGCTTCGTCCCCAAGATTGATGAAGAGCGTCCGGAGGAGGTGTGTGGAGAGCAGCGGTAGCGACGCGGACGAGTTGCTCAGGCGGTAGACTGCCCGCAGGAGCTGGATGTACCGCGCGGTGCGAGTGTCGCCGGTGACAGTCCCAGTTGGTTGCACAGTGTACTCGGCAAGCCAGTTAAGTGATACGCCTGAGGGGCGCGGGAGGTTCGGGAGCACAGAAAGCACTGAGACCTGTAGACGCTGGAGCGTATTCTGACTGCTGGGCTTCAATGCAACGGCGGACCCGACACTGGCGTCGTCGAGGAACTGCCCGACGTCCACGATGCCCCGCATGAACTCGCCCATGCCCTCCAGTGTCGTCAGCTTCATAGCGTCCAGCACGCGATGCCCCACATTGACCCGCTGCTCTCCGCTCAAGCGAGCGAGAAGAGCGCGGGTGATGAGGTAGCTCAGCGCGCGTCCATGCGCGTTCTCGTCGCCCAGCTTTACGAGCAGCAGGTCAAGGTGCGCGTCGAAATAGTTCGACGCGAGGATGTTATCTGCTCATCGGTCAGCGACACGCCCTTCACACGTTATCCAACCTGCACCGACCTGCAATCTTCGCCGCCACAGCCAGGTTGATCTTCGTCAAGAGCTGGGGATCGGTGCCCTCTTTGTCTCCGGTCTTGCCTGCCCCCGGTCGCGCCTGTTCCCACCTGACAGCTTCGACGCATCCTCCGAGCAGCTCCATGGCCACGCGCCCCGTGGTTTCCTCCTCTGCCCCGTCTAATAGCTCCCAAACCGCTTGCGCAGTCTTCATGCGCGGCTTAGAGTAGAGCAAGAACGGCAAGAGGATATCCATGAACACGCGGCGCGAACGCCCCCGGCCCTCTTCAGAGTCTTCCTCCTCCTGCTCGTCATCTGCCGACGTCCCCGATGCTGCCGGGAGGAAGTGCGACAGCAGAAAAGTAAGGTGGGCGCGGATGGCTTCGCGCGAGGGCTTCGCTGACGGGTTGTGCAGCACTTGCTTGACCGCATCGAGATAGGCTATTCCGGCAGAAACCGACAGGAGCGCGTTCGCTACAGCTTCTGGCGAGGTGGTGTATAACGCCTGCAGGACATGCGCTGAGGCGTCATGTACACGGAGCACCAAAGTGGACGCAACGGATTGCTAATCGAACTACGGTGAGCGAGACGCGGATTGCTCTGTTGACTCAAGAACGTAAAGAACGTACCACCTCAGTCTCGGGAATGCTGTCGTCTGCGAGGCGTGAAACGAGATCACGGACAGCCTTGGCACGGACGTTCGCGTCAGAGTTCGAAGACCCGACGAGCAACGTCGCGGTCTCGGCGTCCGCTGTTGGTCCACCTGCGATGGGCTGCGAATACTCATGAGGCGCAATGATGGCTGAGAGAACATGGCACGCACCACAGTCAATGACAGAAGGACTTGCTCGACTGCATCGCGATGTTCCTCATTCTCCTCGATCACACTCTGGGACGCAGCCTGTACGGCCTTAGCGGCCTTAGGTTTGTGTTGGTGTAATTGTAAAAGAAGACTCCTCCAAGCAGCAGAGGATTGTGCAAGGTTGTCGTCGACGAGACGGCGGAGGAGAGATGCGCGGTGGATGGAACAAGCCCTGGTAAAGTGACAACCATGTCGAAGTGCTCATGAAAAAGCAGGCGTCAGTATTCCGAGACCATCTATACGAGACCATCTATACGACGCGTTCGAGAGTCTCGAGGGCCAGCTATTGGCGATCAACCATTGTTCCCTGAATGTCACCTACCTGAATGTCGATCTCCCGGCACGTCATATGTTGGTCGCAAATTGTGGGCGAGCCTTAAGCTTGCCTGTTCATGCCAGTCGGTGACTCGGAGAGTGAGGTCATTGTGCCACTCGTGTTGGGGACCGGGGGCGAGACCCACGGTGAGATGCCCGACGACGACGACGATGTGTGCTCGTGGCTGACACCAACGCTGTGACTCATGAGGGAGTCGTCGATCGAGCGAGGAGAGGACAGTAGCAAAACCCCAGACAGACTTCGCTGCTTCGGAGGCGCCCAAGACGGCGGTCGGACTTTCCCGGGCCGGAAAACAGGCCGGGTGGTGCCACTGCAAATTCAAATTCTTGTGTGCACACTGCACCACCTGAGTTGGTTGAATATTCCGAATCCCGTCATCGGTTCCATCGGAGGCTCTCGCTGGCATCCTGTTCTGACTGGTTGGCACGTACGTCGCAACTGCCGGCCCTGGTATCCTGCCTCGAACAAGGATGCACACCACACTTACAAGCTATATTTCAGCTCGTCCAGGCGAGTGCCTCTCATTGTAACCAACTTTCTACCTCTAGTATTCCTTTGCCCTTTAGTCCTGGAAGAGACACATATTCGGGGTAGCAGCCGAAGCACGTTTGGCCTCCACTCGGACTCGTCGTCTCCCCGTCTGCGTAGGAGACGGGGCCGAGTCATGGCAGCTCTTTGGACGGTACGTACTCTATTGTCCATTGTCCTTCCCCCTTCCGTTCTTCTACCTTACATTCTCATTTGCTCTTTGGTAGGAGCTCTACTACTCTCTCTTGCTGGATCCGCAACCCATCCCCCCCGAAATATCTTCCGTTCTCGAAGTTCCAACAGTCGTTTGCACGAGGCCAATTCATGATGTGGTCGATGTAGACGAGCAGGTCCTTATCAACCTCACGAGAAAACGAGAGGGCCAGAGCCTTTGGCCATGTTGCCAACGCATGCTCGACTCGTTCCTCGTGCCGTGCTGCGACCCATTCCAACGCCTCTTCCAGGTTTTGATTGTTCTCGTGCATGGCTATCGTGACGATGTTGTGGAGGTCGTCTCCAGACGCTTGTTCCTTGTTGTATGAGGCGAGATCCTATTTCCTCGTCGCATTCACTTCCCCTCTGATGAAAGTATGGAGCGTCTGCTTACATTATCATAGATGATTATGTCGGTGATGTCTGCTCGTAGTTCCCGAAGAAGCAGATGGTCGTACACCTTCTGAGGGAGGGAGAGCCCTAGCTCTGCCATTGCGTAGCAAGGTTCCGCTCCTATCGTGAGCCTTCGAAGTGCCATGTGTTCCTCAACCGTCCTAATCCGTCCTTCGTCACGGTCTCTAGCCTGCTCCACTACAGATGCTGTGAAAAGGCTCCAGGTCCACTCAAACCGCTCACGGCACGCCGGCGTGGCATGCTGTATAGCGCGACTCCAGAACCTGAAGTTATGATGGGTGAGCAGGTTGCGACTATCATTTTAGGGCCAGGTCATCTCACTTACTGCCTTGTCACTTCGCCGATTGGCGACTCGCCGTCTGGTCGTGGTTTGGTGGGGTTTAGAAGCGCGTCCATGCTCATGTCTGCGAGCTCTCGAACGCCGGCCTCATCTAGGGCGTCGGTGTGCTCATCAAACACGAAAAAGAGGTTCATAAGATCGCAGGCGGTCCTATATTGTTCTTCGATCCACCGCCCATGAGCAGTATTCCAGGATAGCAATGGAACCGTCGTACTCACCTCTATCCTGTGTAGGATAGGAGAGCGCGGCGAGCAAGCCTGGATGACGAGAACATCAACTTTGAGAAGGTGTGTATTACGCCAAGGTCATGGCGTGGCTGTGGACTCACCAAAGTTGCATTTGTCAAATGCCTTCTGGGCAGCAGGGCCAAACGCTCGGAAGCTTCTGAGCCACTCAGCAGACTCCTCCGATACGTCGCCATAGAAGGGGCTCATCCGGCGGGGCAGCGGCCAACCCGCCATGGTCTCTGGAAGTCGAAAGTGGTCGGCCATATACGCCACAAGGCGGGAGGTATGGTTCAATGTGGCCCTACTATCGATAGATTATATTTATACTCAAACACGTTCTGTCTTGCCGGGGGTGGCTCAGAGTCCATATCGTCATGTTCTTGGCGCTGATTCCAAGGAAACACCCGTACATATCAGCTAGCTTGGTCTCAGCATCTGTTCGCCTTCTCTTCTGACAGAGCGGGGATGAAGCGATCCCCCAGACGGCAGCAGGCGCGTGGTTCTCGAAAATCTGTCAGAGGAAGCTCATGTATCCCGGTGCTTGTTGACGTTGACAGAGGAGTCGACCGGAAAACGCATCTCGCACTTCTATGTTGCGAATATCACCTTTGAGGGCGGGTATCTTTCCTGCGCGCTAGTTCAAGTTCTGGAGGCTACGCGCCGACAATATCCCCACGATGCCGGAGGTGTCAGGGATGCTCTCGGTCTGATGCACCGAACAAGGACCGGCACATCACGTTTATAGATCCGCCGCATCCTTTGAGTTAAACTTTTTCGGTTGAATGTCTCGAACGAAACGGGGAGGATGGTGCAGCAGAAGTTGTGGTCATGACTTGTTGGATGGCTTATGTCTTTGTTCATTTATCCGGGGCCTTTGCTTCGATGCCTGCCACTGAACGCTGCCTCGGATGGCCTCCACAAACCGACAATTAACGCAGTATGATGCGCCTACAAACTCTAACCGCACGGTCAGGGAGAGAGAGGTTGTGCAGTGTATGGCTCCTGTGATGAGCGCACGGGGATTATCCGGCGCATGGATGAATGAACCGCTCCGTCTTCTGCATGTCTACTTCTCGTGACACCGGATGCAGTGCATGCAGTCCATCATGACGAGGACGGCCACGGAGTTCCGGAGCTTTTGCGAAGCTTGTTGCATTGATGCTCATTTTTCTGCCATGCCTGTTTGCAGCCACCGATCCTTCTTGAGATTTTGGAGATTTCCATGTCCTCCGCTCGGTGACGCTGCCGTCCACTTATAGCGCGGCCGCCATAACTCCGAGGTCTCAGCTCGCGATCGGAAGGCAAGGTTTCGTTACGGACATGCGCCTATTCCTTACGATTGGACTCCATTCCAGGCCTACTAGGGCGCTTGGTACCGGTATACTACCTCAGAACCAACTAGAACTTGAGTTCCTTCACATAACATGTCTTGGAACTGCCATGTAGGTAGGGCATAGTTGATTCTGTAGACGACAATGACATGGACAGACAAAGCTAGCGGATCTTTGTTGTACGGAGGAAATAATGCACTCTATTAGGGACAGCTGAGATACACTCGTCCGGGACGACCCCTTCCGCGGCCGGCATCTTTTGCCACGTATCAGTCATGGGCCTTCCATCACACACCGGGGATAGGAGAGACTTCCCGAATCCGAACGGCAGACGGTAACTGAGCCTATGAGATATCAATCCCATCCAGCAAACGCTCGGATGAGGGGGACAGTGGTGTGATCTTGCAGTCAAAATGGCATGGATGACTGATATTGTACGGTCAGGTTGTACACTCTGAATAGTCAGCTTTCCACTCACCAGATGATCGATGACAGCACTTCAACCTTGGGCATCACAGGTTGTCCGTGTTTGTCGATCGGCGGTCCTATGTCGAAAACATGGAGTATGGATGCAACGCAGATGAACACCATGGCGTCGCTGATGTCCCTTCCTGGACATATTCTTCATTCGTGAGTTCCTCAGTGAGTGTCAGGTTGCCAGAAATCCCCTCAACTCGGACTCTCACCTCCGACCAAATCCGAAGGCAACGGTATTGGGATCCCTCACGTTTGGATTGAAGTTGCCATCCTCTCCGAGGAAGCGGTCAGGATTGAAGACGTCCGGATCTGGATACTCGATTGGGTCATGTAGAATTGCCCTGGCATTCGAGCAGTTAGTATAGCCAACGTCCAGTGAATAGCAAGATGGGCGGCGGGGGTCTCACCACTGGTTAGCGAAGATAATTGACCCCTTGGGTATGAAATGTCCCTCATATGTGTCGTCGTCGATACTAGCATGGAAGTTCCCAAGTGGAGTCACAGGGATCCATCGCGTACACTCTTTGACAAGCGCGTTCACGTATGGGAGCGACGGACGATCGCTGAACTCGGGCAATCGATGGAGACCCACCACCACCATGAGCTCTGCTCTCGCTTTCTGCTGAGTTTCAGGGTATAGCACCATTGCGAGGAAGAATGTAAGAAGACTTGATACAGTCTATGATCGGAGAATTCGACACGTTAAAACTTGCACCAGGAATTCTGCTATAGAACATACCGTATCGCTTCCAGCTGTGTTCACGGGACATGGTAAATCTCCAACACCATGGCGGGTAGGTAAACCAAGCCCACCTCCATACAAAACAGCCGCGCAGTTCTTAGCAATTGTCTCTGCTTCCCTATGTTCTTCTCCTTTGAAATGTGCTATCTCGTCTAGCATTTGAGTAAGGAACGATGGCACTGCTGAGCCTGTGCTCTGCAAATCGACGATAATGTCAGCACGTCGCTTCAAGCCAATGTAACACATTCTGCAACATACCATTGCCGTCTTCACATCCTCAAAAGGCACGTTCAAAGTGGCATTTAATGTCTGTTTCCAGGACTCTACCCGCTTCTTATAGCCCGATCCAGGAAACCAGGAAGGAAGGTACTGCAGGGAGGGCAAGTACTGTACGAGTAGTGACCCAGGAAGGAACATGTGGGCGAGAATACTGGCAGTTTCCTGCGCATTTCGCAGATATTTCTCCGTCGTAGGTTTGTCGTGAGCGCCATAAGTTAGGTCCAGAAGGATGACTCCAACAACGCTAAGGACCACAAGTGGCAACATCAGTGCCCTGCAGTCTGCATCCCGACGATGAGAAGATATACTCACAATGCACTGTGCTCAAAGAATCGGGCAGGCTCCTGATGTAGGTGAATAAGAAGCTGCCTCGCTCTCTGCTGCTGAGGAACCTCATACTCCTTTGCCGCACCGCTGTTGCAATAGCGGTGGACTAGCCGACGGTGCTTACGCCACCGCTGGTCATATGGCATGAGTGGGATGATCCAACTCAAGTCGAGCCTAGACACCGGTCATGAAATCTCAATATGCGACTACGACTTGCGGACCACAAGATCTGACTCACACGGAAAGCATTCCCAAACGTGGACGATCGCTATAATTGGCCGAGCGTTGGTCTAGGAGGTCAAACGCCGCCTTGGATGAATTCAAGATGACGATAGAGTACTTGAACATTTTGAGGTGCACGACTGGGCCTGTCGAACCCCCTCGTTCGTCAGAGTGGATGAGGTGCCCCATGCTGCTGAGCGAGTACGCACCGTAAGTTGTGGACCATTGAGAGAACCGCCTCCAAGGATGCGAGGTGGCGAGGCAGAGTATATTGCCAACTAGAGGCCATCCTGGGGGTCCGGGAGGGAGCCCAGGCCCGGAGTGCCGAGCCGCGCGTCGATACACCAGAAAGTAAAGGAGTATGACACCAAGAAAAAGGGTGAGCATAGTCAGAGCGAAGGAGGGCATCGATGAGGGGCGAGATGGTGTTTCCGACTTTCGAGGGCGTCTTCTTCAGTTTGGTCAGAAGAGTATGTATCAGATGGTCGGAATCTCCCATGCTAGTTGGTATGCTCCGAGCGGTATTCGGTGCGTATAATACATCCCGCGAACTGATGTGTGCTCCAGATACTGAGTAACTCCCTGGGCAGAACACCCAATGGATGTGGGCGCGAGCGCGATACCGGTTGGACCGATCAACCATGGCCAGCTGGTGCGCTATTCCCACTCTCGAAGTTTCCGGTCGAAGAGCGCCAGGAAGACCACTGAGTACTGAGTACTGACTCCTTAGCTAATCCACGGGCTATGATCGGAGGGGAGGGAGGATGACACCCCCACGGTGTATGTGTATTCTTTTGTTCGGCGCGCAGGGATACATCCGACTCTGCGCGGCACTCGCGTGCACACTCTGAGCGGCGTCAAGGCGGCCATCGTCGACAGCCGCTCCTCAGCGCTAATCACGGGCCACACGCGAGAAGATTCAATCGGCAGTTCCGGGCGCTATGCAGAGTCGTCCCCTGTACTCAGCCTAGCTTCCAAGATCTAAACTCTCAGCTGAAGCTGTCTCTGTAAATGCTGCGAACATTGACGCGACCACAGCGGGCGTGCAGTTGCTGATTGGGATCACGAACCTAAAGAAACACTCCTGCCCCGCTGTGGCTTCCGACCCGCGGTTCTCGCCGGTAGTTTCCTTTGGCTCGTCTCCTGCCAGTGGAATCCGCTCTCACGGACAACATTCCGTATACCTTTGTTCTGGCAGTCCTTCACCCATCTCGACATCCAACGACCTTCTGTTCTCAATGGCGTGCAGTGCCTTTCATGCTGCCGCTGTGATCGGCAGAGAATTGACTTACATCAGGCTTGTCTTATTGTCGGCGGCCTTGGGCGGTGTGGACAGTGTGGTCTTCTCTTCCTTTAACTTCTAATGTTTTTATTTATCGGGAACATCGGGCCAGATTGCTCCTGGACAACATTGGCCTCGACTAAGAAGACCTCATGATTCGCTCTGGTCTTATACTTGGGATACCTAGTACGAAACGGGGTTCCGCAAAACCTTTCGTTGCAAGATGAGCAGTGGAGAGGATTGGGAGGCTACAGGGTGAACGATGCGCGGATCATGAAAGTGCACAAGTTGTGCAATACCCATTCAGGTACACCGGCCGCCGACCGTCGATATGGCAGGACAGACGACCTTCTGACGAAGATAGCTCCCTAGCAAAGAAGCTGAGGGTACTACAATCGCGCCCGGCGAACACGGTAGGTGATGTAAACCCGGCAGGAAGACCGAAGGCTCATGTTCCTAACTTAAAGCTCAGCTCAGTATGTAGAATCCACCACTTCGATGCGCAAGAGCAGCTGGTGGCGAATTGTTCGAAATACATCTATTCTCAGGAACTATCGGTGCTTCTCGGGGCGGTATAACGCACCCGCGCACTCTGTGCATACAGTAAGCGCAATGAATCCATCATCGACAACGCGTGCCTCAGAGAACTACGCTTTATCATGATAGTATCACCTTCGTTTCCAGACGAATTTGCGAGTAATCCTTCGTCTCGGAGTTTTGGAATTTTAAGGCTCCTGATTCCTGGGAGTCCATCAGCGTGACAAACCCAAGGCGACACCTGCCTGCCGAGCAGCCTCCGGGGGTAGCTTAGGCCATCTCAAACTGTGTGTTTGGGTCCGCTCCAATCTCACGTAGTTTTCGCTTGTCAACCTTTCCGTTCCTACATGACATGTGAAGCATGAGTTTCCTCCCCCGGAGATATGCATGACTTGCGAGAGCAACTCACGCGGTCAGAGGAAGAACACTGAGCGCTAGATACCGCGTTGGAACCGCATACCGCGGCTGCAACGCCGTCGTCTCCTTCACCACTGCAGCCACAGGGACCGAATCCGGGGCGTAGAATCCATGCAGCTCCCCGTCGATGAGGAGCGCGCAGGCGGACGTGATCCCTGGACAGCTGTGCATCGCGGCGCTCACGCCGTCCAGCTCGACTCGAAAGCCCTGCGTAAGAGCCATTACGCCCTCCTTCAATTTGGGCTCATGAAGTAGAGGCATGGATTGCGCTCACCTTGACCTTGACCTGGTCGTCGACCCGTCCACGATGGTCGAACTTGCCGTCCGCACGGAGTCTTCCCAAGTCCCCCGTGTTGTACATCATACCGCTATGTTCCACGAAAAGAACCCTCAGCACCATATAGCCCGCCTCAACAGGGACGACTTACCCATCCGTTCGGAATGGGTCAGGCTTGTACCTTGTCTTCGTGAGTTCAGGGAGATTGAGGTAGCCGAGACTAATGCCAGCTCCACCAGCCCACATCACCCCAACCTCTCCGCGCGGCACTGGACGTAACTCGCTGTCGAGGACGTACACTGAGTTGTTGGGCGTCGGATAGCCAATTGTGACATCTGCGCCACAACGGTGCAAATCCATTGTGTTCACGATAGTGACCTAAGCTCAAACGAGAAGGTGATCAGCTAGGACCTCATAAGAATATCTACCAGACACGGCAACCGGGGGGGGGGGGGTACGATACATACCTCAGTAGGTCCACAGGAGTTGTAAAAGTCAACCTTGTTCGACCATCTCTCTAAAAGCACCTTCGTACAAGGCTCTCCGGCAGTGGCAATGACCTTCAGATTGGGATATTCCTCCGCGTCGTGAGGTTCTAATATGGAAGGGGTGCAGATCAGAACGTCGACCGCCTTCATCACCTTGATCCAATCCTGACGACGAGGACCACGGAGGTAGAGACTTCCACCGTTCAAGATACAACTGAACACCTCCCATGCACACATGTCGAAGGCGACGTTAAGTAACTGGGCCACCTTGGTTCCAGGGCGTATACCGAGATTGCCCGGAGCTTGGCATACAACTTTCAAGCCAGCACTTTAGATGACATATGCGGAAGAGTGTGGCTAAGCGGATGTGCTCACGGTTCACAACGTTCGAATGGCTCACTATAACGCCCTTGGGTCGCCCGGTCGTGCCTTTGGACATAGAAATGTTAGCGAGAAATGAAGGTCAATTAAGCGGGATATACTACCAGACGTGAAGACAATATACGCCGGATCCTCTGGTCGGGCATAGTTGTCTCCAAACTGGAAATTTACGCCCCCATCCTCCTCCTCCTCGCAAAGGAGATCCTCGATGCAATACCAACTCCCCTCCATGCTGCCATGCCGAGCGATGTGTGCCCTTGAAAGAAGGATCACTGCTGGCCGTGCATCGTCGACGATGTCTTGGAGTACGGCCGTCGGTATATTACAACCATCGAGTGGGATGTATGCCGCTCCGAGGCGAAGCACAGCAAAGAGGGCGATCAGGAAAGCGGAGGAGCGCTCGACGACGAGGCACACGCGGCTGCCACGACGAACGCAGAGTCTTTGGAGACGCTCCGCTAGACGCACCGAGCGCGTACGGAGGGCATCGTAGGTGAGCTGATCTCCGAGGATGTCCTGGACCGCGAGGGAGGTTGGAGAGACGGCCGCATGTACATCCAAGAAGTCGCAGATGGACTGCAAGACGGGTGGATGTCGGACTCCATGCACAATGGAGAGTCGAGGGTCAGGATCATAGTGACCCTGGTCCGAGTCGAGTTCGCGGGAGGGATAGTTGGATTGGGCGCGTCGATCCGGCCAAGTGAATGAACGGATGCCTAGTATCGAGCACAAGGCGTCGCATGCTGCTTCGAGGCCTGTGAGCCGAATTGAAGAGGCGATGTAGTGTGATGGAAGAGTGAGGACGGTGTCCCAGCAGAAAGACAGGACATGCTTGGGGAGCGAGTGGAGACGGTGTATGAGAGACAAAGATGCCTCAGGATGTCTATGGGGTATGGAGTCCATGTGGTTACGGATGGAGATGAAGTGTGAGTGGGATGTCTAGAGGCGGGAGCATGGCACTGACTTGGTGTGTTGTAATGCCCCGCGGGAGTAGCTGTGCGGGGGACTGGACTCTGCGAACCCAAACAGGATGCGTGACACAGCATATCACTGGACTAGGGACGATGGGGAGGTTAAACCAGGGAAAATGCATTGTGGACATGCGAGGATCGGACTGATTGAGTGCTTGGTGGGATGTGGTCGAAACGACTCCTCGACGAAAGCGGCGATTCGCGTGCGAGTCTCAGAACCGTTGACGCCGAGGGGGCGTGAGAATCCACATCGCCACGGACGCCTTCGCCACTGTGGCTGCAATGACCGTTTTGAATTCCTGCTCTGAACCCCACGCTCGTGTTCCTCAGCAGGTATGCAGGCGCCGAATAGCAGCCGTCAGACGCATGATAGCCAGAGCACTGTGAGTCCTTTTCCCGGGTCGACCGGTTTCCACGAATTTCACGGCCGTTGGCTCTGGCCAGTAGTCTCACTGCAACGTATTGTCTCCGGCTCCGGGAGGCTTCCATTCTGACGGCGTGGCTCGCGCACCTCGGGGGTTGCAGTGCCGTGAGCTGGAAGTGCCGCCGTATGCAATGCAAGGTGTTTGAAACTGCACCCGCGCGCGAAATTCTGCACTTCGCAAGATTCTCCGGTCGTCGGCTCAGTCCAAGCGGAGATGGGTTGCGTCACCTGACATATGGCTGTGGCTCAGCACAAGGAGCGATAGTTGGATTGGCAGCCTGCGACGACTGCGGAGTTCTCACTCGATGTGCGTCACCTTCCAATTCTCCGCCTAATAGCCGTTTGTTCGCTTCGCCAATCCTCAGTCGCTAGCCAAAGATATCTGTGTGCCGCTGTCTTGACCGGCGCGCAACATCCGCAGCATCTTGACAGGGATGGCTGTTGCCGACATGGCGGATCTCGAACGGAGAGAAGCACGCCAGCCAAAGAGAACACAAGGTGGGGACGATTGCGCGGCAATACCCAGACGCCACACTTGGCAGCGAGGATCTACCCTACCTACGACAAGAAGTTTTCATGCGTATATCAGGCCCCCGAAGTATCCGTCTACGGCCAGTATCATGATGAAGATCATGTCTGAACCACGATCATATGGCCCATGTAACTGCGGAGTCTTCTGCGTTGTCGAGGCTGGCCTATCCTTGGCGCGAAGTTACCTGACTTCATGTGCTGACAGAGCCTCAGCGCTGGCCCTGACAGAGTTCAGAGCTCCAAACGCCTTCGGGATTGGTGCCATCATCGTGTATTGCACACGAAACATCCGACACAGCCGAGTTACGTGAGAGGTATGCACCGCGGACAAGAATTCCCTATACTTTAGACCCATGCCCGCGATGTAACTTTCAACATTCACACCGGTGCTTCCCATCAGTTGTGCTTGGCCCGGCACATGCACATCGCTGACGGCGAACCAGTTGGCTTTGGTGCGTCCCAAGTGACACCAAATTTCGAATGATGTCAACACAGAATAGGATAGAAACCAACTGAGTTTCGTTACAGCGAGAGCAAAGGTAAGGTTTGAGAACGACCAGGACTGAAATAGTGTCAACGAGAGCCTCCACATTGGAAGTTTCACAAGGTCTTGACCCATTCTCCGAGCGCCTTCAATGTGTTCGTCCTCTCCGGCTCGACCCAGTCAATGACCAAGAAGTCGTGCAAAGCATCCGTCTCCTCGATGTACCTAACGTTCTCCTTCCCATTGTCCTTGATGAGCCGGTCGCGCACCGTGATCATGGGGTCCAGGGTATACTCGGCGCCCCCCGCGACGATGGCCGTGGGCGGGAACTCGCCGAACATGTCCGGCAGCAGCGGGAGGTTCAGCGCGCCAGGGGAGATCCACGCGCTCGTCGCCGCGAACTCCTCCGGGAGGCTTCCGAGTAGCGCGCGGCGCGAGTACCCGCTCTCGAGAATCGGGTGCACGACGTCGGAGCGCGAGTTGCGGACCATGGACGAGTCCTTGCCGGCGTGCGTCTGCGCCCAGTCCAGCGTGGGCGAGAGCAGGATCATGCCGCCCGGTTTGGGCAGGGACGCGAGATCCGCGCTCGCGATGTACCGAGCGAGGTTGAAGACGATGCCGCCCCCGGCCGAGTCGCCTGAGAAGATGATGTTGCGCGGCTCGAAGCCGACGTCCTCGATGAGATACCGGTACCCGGCGATCGCATCCATGAGCGACGCGGGGAAGGGGTTGGCGGGCTTGAAGGGCGCGGCCGAAGAGATGCGGAACTCGAGCGCGAACATGCGGAGGTTCGGGCCCAGGTACTGCGAGTACCCTTTCCACAACTGCGTCATACTGCCGCTTGGTTCTGCGGAGCCCATCTGTAAACCGACCGTTAGCATAAGGGAGAGCCCCGCATTGCCCTCTCGACAGAACTCACAACATGACCGCCACCTAGATAGAGACGCAGTCAGTCAGTACAGTGCAATTAACATCGATATTACTGACCATCGAATACATACCGTGAAGGTGATATACCACCCTTTCGCCTGGGGACGCACGCTGGCCTACGCCATTCTTGTCGTCGCGGGCACCATACCAGAATCCACCCGTGCGCTCCGCCTTGACTCCGTTCTTCTCGGCAATGTCCGCCACTTCTCCGACTACAAGCTCGGGGGTGGCCTCGACGAACACGAAGCCTAGGGTGCTCGCCTTTGACTCGAAAGCGGAGAGAGGAGTGGGGGCGGGCATCGACGTCTGGTACATCATGCTGATGACGGCGCGGAATAGGTGTGTTAGGATGGCACGTTTGAAGGGCCAGGACTTGCGCGGACGTGCGGCGGGTATGGCGTCGAGGACCAGCCACACCGGCAGCGCGGCGAGCATATAGACGACCCCGCCAGCGATGTAGGCTGCCTTGAGGGGCTGGTGTCGGAAGGCGAAGGGCATGGCGCAAGGCTCGAGGGGGCCGTCGACGTCGACGGGGATGGTGGACGCAGAGTTGCAGGTGATGGCCCTGCTGCTGCTGAGCCCCTTGAACTTTGAAGAGTGGAAGGGCTAATTCCGTGCGAAGAGGGCACGAGTCCTCTCCACGCCATCGCCGGGAGAAGGCATCGTGTCAGGCCGATGTTGTACGGACGTCCAGGAGCCGTCCAATTCACACGACAGACGAGCCGGAGTAGCAGACGAACCAGTTCCAACAGACGAGAAAAGCATGGCCATGTCTGATCATCTGCCTTTGATCATCCGCAGGACGATGATGGAGAAGAACGATACGCAGCTGGCCACTGGCCCAGACAAGCGTGAGAATTTGACTGGCGGAGATTGACCCCGTTGGCCGCTCCGCTCGAAGCCGCTGAGCGATAAATTCTGTCTCCAGATTTGAATGAGTTTGAACCATCACTGATACTTAGAAAATTCGGATACTATGGCGCCCCGTCCCCAGCGGGCATAGTAGTCAGCGCATACCCGGTTGGCCATCATGGAATAAGTTTGGGAGCTGCTTCTGATAAGTAGGACCGAGAATACGACCGTCGATGGCGGCTGCGGACTCTTTTGGTCGCACGGGGTGCAAGTTGCCTGAGATATAGTAATAAAAACGGTAAAGATAGTCTGAATAATTTCACAATCCTTTGCCGCAACAACAGTATAACCTCATTGTAGTGGATCACACTCCCATCACAGGATACGCCATTCTTTAAGGTTGGCCTGCAAAGAGCTTTTACAGTAGCCACGACAAAGGATTATAAAGGTATTCAGACCTTTTTGACAACATTCTTTACCGTAATGGAAGGTATATTACCTTGATATGTACCCTGTGTCGGACAAAAATATCGTCGTCCACTGCCAGCACCCTGAGTTGGGAGCCAGCTTGCCAGTAGAAGATGCGAAAAATGGGACATGCCGCCGATGAACGTGAGCTAGATACCAACATTACTACAATTTACTACGATTCATCGTACATCGTGAGCGAAATGAACCACCAAGGGAATACAGTGACCCTACACGTTCACGCCAGACCGCTTGAGCGACTCCTGCGACCTCATCTTTGCCTCGAATTCGGACAACGCGATGCTCTCCACCTGCGCTGCCGAGGTGACTGTGTCTGCGAAATTCCCGTGGACATACGTCTGCGAGGACTTTGTGCCGAGCTTGAAGATCCGATTCGGCGCAAAGATCATCCCCTGCCCGCCGCCCATCGACTTCGTGGTCTCCATGTACGACTTGTACGCGTTCGGGAGCCCGTGCGTCAGGCCGAGCCCGACGCGGACGATAATGAGGTACGGGACCAGGGCCTGCGTGTGGCGGTCAGCATCAGCTCAGGTCGCCGCGGTCCCTTGGGCCTAGGGGAAGCAGGAAATGTAAAGACAAGCGGCTGCACTCACAGCGATCTGTGTCGCAATGTCCGTGCACATAAGCGCGGCAGGGTTGCCCGTCTTGTAGAGCGCCAGCATCGTGACCGTCACGGCGATGAGGATCGCACCGGACTCAATGATGGTGAAGATCGGCGCAACGTAGGCATTGCTCCGAGCGCGCCCTGCACCGCCCGAGCTCCCTGCTTCCGCACGAGACAGCGTGCGCCCCATAAACCACATGCGCGAGGCGATCGCGCCTGTGACGCACACGTTCACGACGAGCTCCAGGGGCCACCCGAGTGAGCCGAGGGTCGAGAGAGTCGGTGTGTATATGCCTGCGTCCGGCTTAGTGAGGAGAATCACCGCGGCATAAGCACAGCCTGAAATTCGAATACTAGCTCAGTGAAGTTTAGCATAGGTATAGATTACGGGTGCCGTACCGATGTGAACCAGTTCCACGGTGAGCTTCGGGATAATGAGTAAATACAGTGGAGGTGGGTGCATTTCCTGAGGGGAAGGCTTACGGGAATAACAATAATCTTCCAGTTACGTGCCCAGACAACATACATGCGCCAAATCTGCAAACAGACATCAAGCCATGGAGCAGAAGTATGCAACAGAAAATCTACCAGAACGAGATCCTGCATGAACACCTGGGTCAAAGAGTGAGATGAGTTTGGGCCCTATAGAGGAGAATATTGCCGGCTTACGGCGGTCGTGTAGAGCGCATTCTTCATCGCAGCAAATCTAGACCCTTCCTGAAGAAAGTAGAGGGATGCATAATCCGGGGTTGGGGGGGAGGGAGTGTAGATGAAGGCCTCAAGCTCTTCGCGAAGGGATGCAGACACATGTAAAGTCACACAAAGGTAGAGCAGCAGTGAGGTGACGCCCAGCACCCTTGGGACAAAGTTCAACCGTTGTGCAGGCGATAAGAATTGAAATGACGGACCGGCTGTTGTTGGCCTTGGACTTCCAGAACAAGACGTAACATACCCCAGCGAAGACGACCGTGCTGGGAGAAATATTAATATTTCGATGAGACATAGCCACAGGATTCGAGCAGAAACGTACTTGACGCCTGAAATGGAAGCAGAGTCGGGTACAAGTCAACTTTGCGGTCAGACGGGAAGGAAAGGATGAAGAACGCACCCCATAAAGCGGTCTCTACCCAGATACCGATGAGGAATATCTTGTCCAACGGCGGAACTGCAGGCGTGGAGGACATGCTGCTTGCGACGGGATAACGAGGCGCGTACAAGTTGAAGCGTCGCTGACTATAAGAGCGCGCCTTGGATGGGGTCCTGCGTCGTTGCTCACGTCAAGATGCCAACATGTGCGGGTCTTGCCCCTGGGAGGTGCAAACTTTAGCTTCAGGTGACATGGGGATCAGCCGATGTTGACCGGCGGGTGTGTCATACGAGGTACACGCAGCAAGGGGACGTGACAGAGTGGGGTCGTCCTCCACGGTCATAGCGGCAGAAGTGAACTCAAAACGTGTGAGGGTCATTAGGAGGAGGGCAATGGTGCGGCACCATCAGCATCTCCAGCTTCGATCTAGCGTGGAAGGCAACGCGACAGTTGCGGACGAAAGTTTGAAGACGTTGGGGCGAAAGGAACTGTATTATTCGAAGCCGGGGGAAGACTGGGGCAGCGCGGATGAAAGTGCACTGAATCAGGTTCCCGATCACATAGGGCGCCTACAGTGGTCTGCGGGGGGTTGCCGGGCGCTCGGTGGGTTTTGGTCGGAGTGTGGATGTGGACCCAGGCTCCGAGGCGTCTCTCCAACTCGGCCAAAGCTTCTCGACTGCATCCTTGAATCGGCCGAGGTCTCCGCGACGAGCACAGACAAAGGTCGTCCATCACCGCCCGTATCTGCTCAGCCTTCGGCCGCCTGATTCAGATGCTCCAACCATCTGGGTCACACTTGCTATGTCGCCCCGGGTGACGACCATGGCACGTTCCCCCGCAGGCCGCAATCCAATACTCAAACCTTAGCCACGCCATGTGCGAGCTGTTCGTACAGAATCCAGTGTGCGGCCTTCTCTTGCGGTCTCTCGAAGTTCACACAACTGCTTTCCTATCCCTCCCCTCCCGCTTCGCTCTCCCCCACCACCGCAATGGCCGAACCAGGATGGACCACACTCGCCACTGCTCCAGAGCGCCGTCTCACCTACACTCGGTATGGCACTCGTCGCTTGCATCTTTCTCCCCTTCTCATGACTTCCTCAGACCTCTGCTGGGCTCTGAGCTCTTTGCAGATCAGGTCATGCAGTTCGAAGAAGGGTACGCCCCTTCGCATCCTGCCATCGCTGTTTCTTGTCCTTAGTCTTCCTCAGGTTTGGAGAGTGCTGCATGGGCATTACCTTCACCACAGTTCTACCCACTAGCGAGTTACGCACCAGAACTGAACAAGCCCTCATTCGCCTCCGGTCAGCCAATGTATTCCTCATACATTCTGCAAATCTCATGCGGGCCGTAGATTTGACGCACCCATCATTGCTGCCACCCTCGAACCAGGCATTCACGACCCACAGCTTCGCTCGTGGCTTTACTCTCCTATCCAGAGTACTGAAGAATTACGCCCCTGGGTCTCGGAGATGCTTACGGTTGTGGACGAGCCCGTCAACCCTTCTCAGTTTGTCCAGGACATGAACGCTGCTCAACTGCCCTATGTCCTCCCGGATGGTCGTCTCCAATACCTTCGCCTTTTCCTCATCCGGTCAGGTGGAGCGATGAATACCTTTGGCCTCTTCTTCCATGGCACTCATGCCCTCATGGATGCCCACCCGACGATCGTGGCGCTTGGTCTTCTTTTGGACTACATGACCTCTCATGACCTCCCCGACATCACCACACTTCCATGGGGGACGGAATGGAAAAATCTTCCGGCGGGACCTGTAACGTCCACCGGAGGACGTCGAGTAGAATGGGATACCGTCGGAAACGCTCTACTGGATAAAGTTGCCAGCCTGTACCGCAACCCGACTGTACGTTTTGAATCCTGTTCCATGCGCATTCTCCTGACCCTGCTCTTTAGCCGCCTCATAGTGTGAGGACCAGCTTGCCAAACACCACCACCAGATCTGGAAGACCGGTGAGGCTGCTCGTCGAGCTCACCCCCGAGGAGTCAGCTAGCATTCTTCAAGGGATAAAACAGCTTGGCTTCACCTCCAGCCAGCTCCTTGAGGCTGCAGTCGCCCTCGCCACGTATAGCCTGAACCCAATCTCTGCGGACGCGTCATCCGAGGCGCACGTCACGTTCGGCAGCAGTCTGTAAGTTCACGACCCTTGAAACTATCCCCGCACGCCTGCTGATCATGGCGTTGTCGATCCACGCTAGCATCTCCCTCGGGCGGTATCTGGTCCCGCCGCACGCTGCCAAGGGCCACTTCATCTCCCGCTTTGTTCTCGTGCCCGTCACCGTTCCCTGGAGGGACATAGTGTCTGGCTCCGCGTCGGCCTCCGGTTCGGAGGCGGACAAACGACGCCTCTTGGCCGCGATGGCGATAGTCAAAGAACAGTACGCCGAGTACCTCGGCAACCCGTGCACGCCGCAGCTCATGGCCGAGCAAATGCGGCTCGCGCCGCCCAAGAACGGCATGCCGATGGCCAACCCCTACGTGTCGGGGTGCACCAACCTGGGGAAAATCGAAGGGCTGATCCCGATGCTGTGGCCCGCGACGCGCTGTGCCGATGGCGACGGGACGCCTGTAACTAGTCCGCCGGTTCTGAGGGTCTCGGCGCTCCATTTCGGGCACCGGATGACGCTGCCAACTCCGTACGTCCCGCCTTTCTGCGTTATTTGCGTCCGAAAAAATCGCTGATAAATGGGCTGGTGGTGTGCACAGACTCGTCCAGCTCTGGACGATGCATTCGCGGATATCCATGCAAATTGAGGTCTGTTGCTTTCTCAGACAACCAGTCCGTCAGTTCACTAAGACATCTTGCAGGCGGCCGACACTTGGGACCCAAAAGTTCTGCAGGAGTTTTTGCAGGAGATTGTACGGTTCATGTTGATGGTTACGGCGAAGTAGCGATAGTCATGTACCTCGCATCGTAGAAGATAGTACGCCGGTCCCTATTCATGTCGTGTTTGAGAGCTTCTCCCGCTGGCACGGGTAAGTATGGTTCGTATGAGCTCTCTTGTCTGAGCTCTGCACTGGACCTCAGTGTGCATGTACCGTTATACTGCCCAATTCGGCTAGATGCAACCTCAGTAAATATTCGCAGCAGTACACCGCGTCCTTGCCAAAAAAAAAAAAGGTCGTAACGAGTCTTGACGAATCTCATGAACCGATCCCATCCGCGCAGTATGTTGACAAGCTACGGCAACTTCACGCGACCAACCCAGACCGCGTAAACGACTCCTGTGACTTCATCGTACCCTCAAATTCCGACAATCCGATGCCCTCATCATGCGCCAGTGAGGTGATGGTTTCCGAAATGGTCACGGCCACATGGGAGGGGCGTGGCTGGGAGGCCTCGGTGCCAGTCCCGAAGAGCCGGATCGGTGCGAATCCCATCCCACTGCTGCCGCCAAACGACCGCAAGTTGGTCGTCTCCTTGTATGACTTGTATGCATCCGGGAGCTTATGTGTCAGGCCAAGCCCGACACGAACGATGATGAGGTACGGGACGAGCAGACACCGTAACGGTGCGTGAGTTCCTCTGACACTGGAGCATGATGCTGGGGACACAGAAGATGAGGAGCGAGCACTCACAGCAATCTGGGTGGCGATGTCCGTGCACATGAGCGCGGCGGGGTTGCCCGTCTTGTGGAGCAGGAGCATCACGAACGTGAGCGCGATAAGGATGGCCCCGGACTCGACGATGGTGATGATCGGGCCCGTGTACGCGTTGTTCTTCAGGGATCCTGTGCTCCACATCCCCGCTCGGGAGACCGCACGGCCCATGTACCACAGTCGCGAGGCGATGGTACCAGTCATGCACAAGTTCACGGCGAGCTCCAGTGGCCATCCAATGGAGCCCAATGTCGCGATCTTGCCCGCGTAGATGCTCTGGTCCGCCTGCGTGACAATGATCACGGCAGCCTAGGCGTAGCCTATCAGGTCACAGTCAGAATGTTATGTAGATAGCCAGGCGTGGATGCCGTACCCATGTGAAACAGTTCCACGCTGAGCTGGGGGTTGAACAATTACTACAATGATAGGGCCAAAGGTTCTTGGGCGGACTCACTGGAATGACGATTATCTGCCATTTACGTGTCCAGACGACATACATTCGCCAAATCTGGCCCAGTGAGGCAGAAATGTGTATCGTCACGCAAAGGTATAACAGGAGCGAGGTGATAGTTAGCACGCTGTGGCTAGCCGTAAGATCCCTGTGGAGATAGAGATGACATGAAGGGAGCGTACCGATTGTTTGTAGCTTTGGACTTCCAGAAGAGCATGTAGCAAACACCAATGAAGACAATAGTGCTGGTCAAGTTAGCTGACCGATACCATGCGCCGGGTCGATGGGAGACTTAATCCCTGCAGCAGAAAACGGATTGACCTCAGGATTTGCTCTAAGACGGATAGAATGCGATGGCGTACCCCACAAAGTTGTTTCCATCCATAGGCCGATTAGGAATATCTTGTCGAGGGGCGGAATGTTGGATGATGATGACATGCTGCCTAAGGTGAGGAGTCGGGATGCAACCGACTAACCCTTGGCGGATATAAGAACGCCCTCTGTTTTACAATCCCCCGCTTTCTCTTACTTCAGAGTGTCAAGAACAGCATATCTTCTCGAGAACGAACCCGATGATTGAGGCTGAGCCCTTTCAGGCCCAGGGGTACGTTAGAAGAAGCACACACTCAGCACTGGAGGGCGACCTCGCGGGGAGAGTTCACCTTCGACGATCTTGGAAGCAGCACCCAAAACATGTGCATGAATCTTGAAGCCGCGAGGTCCTAATAATTCGGCACCATATTTTGAATGCGTCTTCTATCGCCACACATGTTTGGACGAAGGAGTGGAACCTTGAGACGGGCCCGTCACCAGAGGGAAGGTTGGAGCTGTTCAGAGCTAAGATACAGGGGAAGATTCGGCCTGGTCTCTCGTCGTCTGAGACTCTGTCGGTGGTCGATCTGAGCTTGCCATGATCCATACAGCAACAAGTTCATCGCCGCAACTTGCCGAGCGCTTGGCTTGCTACAACTGGCCAGTCGAACTCACTCAGACATCTTCTCTGGTCTCCCCAGCTACCGGCGTGTCGGTAACTAGTTAGGAACGGAATATTTGGCGGTTCTGTGATGTGGCCATGTCCTTCCACCGGTTGACAGTGCTCTCTCCGAGTCGCATGTCTCTGATAGCTAATGGACCAGAATTGCCGTCACTGCCAGTGTTCCACGAATGTCATGGATTTGCTCGAGCAGATTGCCTGAAATGTATCGGAATCACAGCGGCGATGTCTCCCTCGCATAGTGCAAGAGTGAACCCTTGTCCGCCTCCAATCCATGAATATGACAAATACAATAAGTGACCTCATCCGTAAGAATACAACAAAGAGAGACTGAGGACACTACGAGACATCGATGCTTCCACCCACGGCCACCACCGCCCCCTGTAGTCTGTGCGCTTCCTGGACTACAAGGTCATTCTCGTCTTCAGCCGCCTCAGCGATGAACGTCGCAGTCTCCGCCACGAAACCTGCCAATCGACGTCAGCACATCGCACTGCCGACAGAGGTCAAAGACAATGCTCACCTAACAGTTTGTCCCCATGTACACGCCACAGTTGCTCGGCACAGCTGACACTGAACAGCCGTACCCGCGCCTCCTCCGATCTGCTGTGCATGAGGACGTCGAGGTTGAGAGACTTGGCCATCGCATCGTCGTCGATGACCGAAAGGATTGCGATGAGACATTCAGACACTGCCAGTTTGCTGTCCGGGACGCTTATCCGCGTAGCCACGGGGACCTGCTGGATGACTAAAGGCTGCAGTTGTCGCAGCTTGTCATTGCGCCAGAAGACTGAAAAAGGGCGATGAGAAATAGCCAAAAAGTAGGCATGATGGAGGCACGAACCTCTATCTTCATCCACATTTATCGACTTGGTAATAGTCTGCAGAATAGACAGCCAGAGCTTCCCATCATCGACGTCGTTGGACGCGAAGGTACGGAGATGCTCGAAGAATGTTTCCCTCGCGAAAGACATGTACGAGACCATCAGAGCCTTGGAACGAGGGTAAGTTTGCCTCCACGACAATAATCACTTGTGTACGCACCTTGAAGAAATCCAGCAAAGTCGAGTACAGATGACAGAACAGGACCCTACGACTCGAAGCATTTGGCACCCCTGGAGCACTTTCAGTAAGGGATGGCAGTTCAACTGCGAAGAAAATGGACTGACCCTCTGCGAAGGCCCAATCAAACATCTTGCGGAAGATGGGGCGGAATGCAGTCTCATTCAACTTCACTACTAGTTCAATGAATGCGCCGGTCAAGGAGCTTTCAACCTAGTTCGACAGTAAGTCAGGCATTGCTCGACCCAAAATTAAGCATGGCTTGCCTCTGGACTGGCTGAGCTGGCGCAGAAGTCAAACATAGAAAGGAAGGTCTTGAATAACTCTCGAAGGTTTTCCAATACTGCAGGTCGCGACGCGGCCTTAATGGAAACCTTGACAACTTGTATATATGCGAGCGTCCTCGCCGGGTGATCCTGGCAGAGATGATCTGAGAAACATGCAGAGACAGGAGTTGAAGTGCTCACCTTAGCCTTCGGTGACATCGTGCTCGTCCACATGTTACAAAGGGTAGGGAGCAGTACGTTGGGCGACGCGCGTTTGGCGACGGTTCTGACCAGCAGCGACATTGCGGCAGCATCCTCCGTGGAAGACTGGAAGCTGTCTAAACACAGCTCGATAACACTGACCAATTCCGACTCGCCCCAGAACGTTGCAATCGACGTGAGCAGGTTGCGCAAGATGCTGGATACTGCAGGGATTACGGCCGGGTCTGCTGAATAATCATATGTATCAGCCTTCCATCGGAACTAACATCACAAGAATTTACCTCCTCCACCAGACAGCGCTTCTCGGGAACACTGAATGCACTCTTTTACAATGCCCTTCACGTGAGGAATAGCACGAGGCCCCAATTTCGATCTAGTTCCTACAATATAAGTGGCGCGTTGACCAAATATGACGAAGAACCTACGAGAAAGCGAGGAGGGCCGCGAGAGCCGGAACACGACTTTCGGATCGTGATACACATCCCAGCACAGACGGGACGGTTGCAGAGACGGCCCCTTCTTCTCCTGACGCAAGCGTGTCACTGATAGCGGCTAGGGATTGTAATGCAGACCGAAGAAGGGCGGGATCCCGAGCAGTAGAGAGGATGCGTGTAATGGTATCTACGATTCTGACTATAGACGGCGAGAGTGCAGCGCGTGCTTTCTCAGCCACCTGTTTCAGTCGCTCTCCAAAGAGCTCGAAGGCACCGGCCTGAACCTGCATGAGACTGTCAATGGAATTCACGACGTACAACAAATCTTTCTGGCTTACATCAATAGACCCTGATTCCAGTATCGACACAATGCCAGCAATGAAATCTGGTGCCGACATAACACCAAGTGTGCTCGCCATGACCGAGCGGGCGGCGTCGGCGATCTCGCTGAAGGACGCATCTTCTGCCTTCGCAGTTGAGGTCGCCAGCAATAATCCCAGAAGCTCTTGGCTGGTTTCCCGTTCCTTGTCTGACCGCGCGAGAGAGGTGGAGCGAAGGCGCTTTAGAGCATGATCGCAGAAGATGAGCAGAGCTGTTGCCCGTCTCTTGGCTGCCTGGTCCGCGCGAGCTTGCTCATCATCCCTGGATAGCTGTGAGCACTTCGTCAATGATTTTAACATGACTCGTACTCACGACGTGTCTTCAAGAAAGGGGTGCACCGAAGGGTCGTCATTAAGCCCTAGTCGTCGGACCTCGTGGACGAATTGGATGAAAGACTGGAAGGACAGCTTAGCTCGTGCATATTCACGAAGGTCAAAGAGGAAACAACGTACAGATAACTGCAAATCAGCCGAGTATCGTTCGTGAACAGTCAGAGGCAGGAACAAGGATCCGCTCGACTCTGTGGCACTCTGCCGCACGACACGGTTCGATACCCGGTCAACGAGAAGCATCGCTGTTGGCGCGAGGAAGTCGGCCGGCCCAAGAGCATCAACGAGATGGGAGAAGAAGTTGACACGGCGATGACGAGGGACATGATTCGCAGCGTTTGTGAAGACACGCAAGAACTCCTTCGAGGCATTATACAGATCCATGCTGGACCCATGCTGCGCCTTGAGTGATGTCACCATGACCGGAACGATGCTGTCGATGGTCTGAACAAGATGGCGTCGTGTGAGGGAGACGGTGATAAAGAACAGACAGCGATGCTGACCTTCTGCACGACACGGAAACTGTAGGTATCGTCCCGGTGGAAGACATTTGAACCCATGAAGGTGAAGATGGGCATGACGTTGTGAAGGACGGCATCGGGGGCGATATGCGCCAAGGTCGCCATGAGGAGACAAGCTTGGTGGAACGTCTGTGGATTATCTGACGCTATCAAATGGAAGTTGGATGAGTGGTGGCATGCTCATCGTAGAATGACCACCTTACTTCGCAGAATTTCAACCAGGGTATCAATCCGGACAGAACCTGGAGCGACTGTCGCGGACGCCTGACACGACGCATTAACAACGATGACGCATTTAGTCTACCCTTGTGAACCTTACCGAGAAGCTCCCAACAACATTCTCAACAGCTGACATGAGGAGCTGTTCAATGAAGCATACATTCGCTGTGTCCGGCGATGGATGGCTCGCGACTTTGTTCAGCGTCTCGAGTAGGCACGACACAAGCTCTAGGGATCCTGTAATCTTCAGAGAGCCGACAACTTCAACTAATAAAGCAAGTGCCGAAAGGTCCTCGCCATGTGCATGCCCCGTCCTGCATTCTTGTGAGTTCTATACTCAAAGGGTAATATAACAAATGACTTGCTTCTCGACCCTGGGACGTTTGCTTGCAGGTTGCGCGGCAGGATCGGCGGTCAATACCGGCTGGAACGATACAAGCAGGCGAATGACGAGAGGGACATCGCTCAACAGGCTTGCAAGTGCCCTCTTGCACACAGGGGCCTACGTTCGAGGCTGTGTCAAATCGAGAGATCTAAATTCAGGAATGTCGCTGACGCTTACCACAGACTCGTCTCTTGCACCAACTTGTATCAAAGTAAGACACAGTTGGGTCTTGCGATCGTTGTCTAGTTTAACGAACAGGCCGTGCTGAAGACGGTGGAGGAGTGCGACCCGGGCACCTTCCCACAGACCTAAAAGAAACACAAAGCATTGGTCAGCGATCTACTTCACCAGACCTGTTCGAGCATTCTTACTGTGCTTCAACGTTGTTGTCAAGGTCTTCAAATAGACATCCCAGATAGGCTTCTCAGTGTCATTGAGATCTCCGGCGGACAAGGCATCGAAGGACGATACAACGGAGATCGCCAGATACTGAAGTGTCTCAGGTTTTGAAGCGTTCCAGGAGTCCTGCTCGGCTAGCAACAGTTTCTCGACCGTGGGCAAAAGGACTTGCGCCTTCGCTTCGTTCGACACTGAATCAACGCTCTTGAGAAGTGCAACCTTGAAGTTGACCAAAGGGCAGCAGTTGACATGGGAAAGGAGGTAACACAGAACCCGCTGTTTATACCTGAACCAACATCGTTAGTCAGTTGTCCAGCTGTAAACAGCAGGTAATATACTCACCCAGCAGTCTTCTTCGACTCTCCTTTGGTCAACCCCAGCTGGTCGCGATGGAGCGTCTGTAGGTACTCCGGGTCATGGACGAGGCTATCACCATTGTCCGCGATCGCCTTCATGTACCTCTGGAAGTCCGCCCAGCCCAGGTACTGGAGCGCCGCTGCATGCAGTGCACCAGCTAAGTCCCATATGATATGTATACATAGAATCAAGAGACGACGCACCGGATTCCGCACCATAGATCGCGTCAAACGCGTACATACCCTCTGCCTCGCTCTCCAAGCTCAGCTTGTTCACCACCGCGATGCACCGCACCGCCGCCTCGCGCACGCCCAAATCGGCACTCTGCAGCGCGACGAGCATGCCGGGGAGCACGGTCTGGAAGTCGAGCCTGCGCTTCGCCTGGACATGCGCCTCGAGAAACGCGCCAGCATGACGCAGCGCAGCGTACTCGATGTGTGCCTCCCCTTCCCCGTCTTGCCCGTCGCCAGACGCGGTGAGCCACACTCCGGCGAGGAACGAGAGCGCTTCGTCCCCAAGATTGATGAAGAG
>JAKLMY010000364.1:14419-26911 GCA_022814645.1 Ganoderma meredithae | reverse complement strand
GTGTCGGCTAGGACGTAAAAGCTTGTGATCGGGAGAGTTAGCGAGTGGGGGGCGGAGAGAGATGGGGCGAGGATGGGGGGGTTATTATGGGCGGGCGGGCATAGTCTGGGGGGAGAGGTGGAGGGCGGCGGGGCGGGAGGGAGAGAGCGATGAGGTAAAAAGGGATAGGATGTCCTGGACTGGAGAGGGAGTCGGGCGGATGGGCGAGGAGGCGCAGGAGCCGCGCAGAACTTGAGGCGGAGCTTGAGGCCGGGGGAGCGGGCTGGGAATGCCATTGGGGGCAGGTGGGAGATCCTCCAGAAGACGCACTCAATCTAGGCGCCCATCTCCGCCGGCAAACTGGAGGATTCCTCACTCCCATCCCACACAATCTCGCCCTCGCCCGATGTCGGACCCTCGCCTGCTTTCGAATCCGCATCCTCCTCCCTCAATCTCTCAGGGCCCCCTCGACGCGGAGCTCCCTCCCAGCCGCAGCGAGCAGAGCGACAGCCACGGCTCATCCAATCTTCGGCAATCGACGATGCCCCTCAATTGGTTCCGCTTCTCGTCGCCACGTTTCACCTATCGCGCCCGCCACCCGTGCGAACCTGCCACTCTCGCCCTCCTCGCGAAATGAACGCCAACGTCCGATCGACGTCCCCTCTCGGCGCATCTCCCCTTCCAGCCCTCCTCCCACGTTCTTCCCCCGCCCTCCCGCCCCGCCCTGCCCCGCCCCTCCTCGTCCCGCCCCCGCCATCAATATCGTACATCCTCGCTTCCCTCCTCCACCCCCGCCCCCCGTCCTCCGTGCACCCATCTGCCGCCTCCAGGACCCGGCTCCAGTACGAAGCCCCTTCCCCAGCCTCGTGCTGCCTCATGCCCCCCCTCCCATCCTGTGCGTGACCGCCTAACCCTCATGTCAGGCCTGGCTATCTCCGAGAACCACTCTCCACCAAACACGCCCTCATGCGCGATATGCCCACCCAATATCCTACATTCATTTTTGCTCACCTGCCAGTCCGGTACGCCTCCGCGTTCCTACCCGCCCCTCGGCACGCCCCTTCGGCCAAGTCACCTGCTTCTCCTCTCGTCTTCTCGCCCTTGTCTCCCACACCACCAATGTCTTCTTCGTGCTACGTGGGCCGTATGTGCCTGCTTCTCCTTCCTCCTGCCCTCTTCACCGTTCCCCGCCGCGACATGCCCACCTTCTCCCAGAGCGCCCGCGCCTCCGACCCTATCGCAATCACCGACTTTCGTGCTCCCACCCAACTCGACGCCCGTCCGCGCCTCCTCACCCGCCAGCAGACCAGCCAGGGCACAAACACCACCTACCACCTAGGGTCATAGGCACCACCCTAGTGCAACATTCAATTTCGGACTTACGCCCGCCGTCGACGTCCGGCGATCCGCGAACGCTCGAACGCCCACCCGCAGCCCTAATCTCACAAGCAGCAAGGCCCCTCAGCAAGAGCCACAGACACTGCCATGCTTATACGCCAATGTCAGGCTCAGGAACGACCAGCACCCTGCCGCCTTCATATCCACCACTTACTATGACACATGCGGTAAGTAGAGCTGTAGCGAGCGCGCCTTCTCGATCTGCAATGCTGACCGCTTCCGCTTCCGCCTCGCTTCGGCATCGTACGCGAATCCGAACCTACGGCCACTCGAGATGCGCCATCAATGAACCCTCTTCTCGAGCACAGTCCGCCACCATCCCGCTTCCCCGACTTCCATCCAGCCGCCGGCGCGCGATGTCGCACGAACTGTCACGGACCTTTTTCTTGCCGCTCGCACTTCTCCTGGCCACCTTCTCAGTACACTCAGTACACAGTCGCCCATCTCGCTCCAGCTCGCTCCAGTCGTCCAGTCTATACTCTATCCCCGCCCGAAGACTGCACTCCACTCATGTCCGCCGACCTGCCCATCGCGTGCCTCACATCGCTCCCCACGGTGCGTCATCGATCTGCGTCCTCGCAGTGCGGAACGGGCCTGCTGACGCCCCGCGTGCAGGCGGAACGTACCGTTGCGTTGGCTACGCCCGCGCCAACGCGGTAAACCGCCCTCCTTCGCGATTCAAACATACGCCCCAGCACCACCCGTCGTGGCCGTCGTGCCCCGAGTAGCAGCCACGAGCGACGCTCAGCGCACCCCGATGTGGCAGCGTTTACCCGCTGCCACCCCGGGTACTGTAAGTGTAATGTCTTGCGGCTTCGTCGAGGACTCCAGCGTCGTCGTTTACGCGCCCCGAAGAACTCGATTTCTGGCAACCTCATCCGAGATTCGAATTCAAGGAATTCACCGTGAGACTGGCTTGCCCGGCGCATGCAACTTCGTCGATCAGACTCCGGAGGACGTTGCCGCACCTCCATGCCCGGCTCGCGAGCTTGAGTTAGTGAGTGAGTTTGGACCGCCTCCCGAGTACGAACTTTCCGGGAAACTCTGTCAATGATTCAGACACAGCGCGCGCCTACGTGGTTCGCGGGTGCTCTGCGCCCTATCCAGGCACCTTCGTCCACCCCAGTGCCGACATAACGTACCGCAATTATCGGCGCACTGCAAGGCTCAGGCCAGCCCTTGCCAGCCTACGCCTCATATGTCGAGCCGTCCACACGCACGTGGCCGTGCGGCCTCTCCGCGGGTATGGCGTTCACAGCGCCTGCATGCGCGCAACGCCCGGCGCAGCCGGCTATCGCACCTCCTCCTCCCCACTTTACGCGCACGTCCTGACCCGGTACTCTGATTCGTCTCGTGCAGGAAACTTCCTGGATGCGACTCGAGCTTCTTTCGCTGTCGCGCCCGGCGGCGGACGCGTGCACCCTTCACCCCATGAAACCCCGGCCGCAATGGTCACGGGCATACCGATGTGCAGGTCCGTCGTGGCCTAACGCATCCGTGCTAGCCCTCCAGCTGACATCACCGCAGTACGCCCGGGCCTAAAAAACGCTGCACAACGCAGCCCCTTTCTATCTCCCGCTGCGGGCGCGGCGCGTGCCAAGCGCGTCCGCGTCACGACAAACGGCAGACGAATTCCCGGAACGGCGTCCGGAAGAAAGACATGCCTTCCTGAGCAGTAGCAATGCAGTCGCGAGCTGCTCCCGTCGCATCGTGCATCATGCATCAACCCCCACACATATTTCTTGCCTTTTCCGTCGCGCCACGGGTCCGCGCCGCTGCTTCAACGGGCCCGCCCAGGCTCAGAGGCCCCCCTTCCATTTCGATCCGACGCACCCTCGTTTTCGGTTTCCAGTCTTCTTCTGAATCCGCCCATATGCGAGCGCTCGAGCGAGCGAGCAGACCCTGATGATCCCCCCCCCCCCTCCATTCCGCCGCTCGAGAAAAAAAAACATACACTAGAACCAGAACGCAGGCCATGCATACATGCACGCCCGCTCGCTGACGCGCGCGCGGGGGCGAGCTAGAAATCCGGGATAGCCTCGCACGCCCGCCTAGAAGAGAGACAGAGACAGAGCAAGCAAGCGCAATCAAAAATCATAATCAATGTCGCCTTGGGGACCCCTCGTGGGCTTCGTCGAAGCTCGGTGCGCGTCGGCCTTGATCTCCCCTCCCCCCGCCAGCCCTCCCTCCCCTTGGCACTTGCCATCACCGCACCATCACTATCTCCTGCTCTGACTCGGCTTCGACCCTCGGACGCAGGCCCAGGCCCCGCGTCGCCAGGACGCATCGTCGTCGTCATCATCAGCAGCAGCATCAGCATTCAGTCTCCCGCCCTCGGTCCGTGCCGTGCCCCTGCGAGCAGCGGCCGGGAGCTGCGGCCTGAGTCCTGAGGGCGAAGGCTAACCACCGGGCATTACTGTGCGGGGAGCCCACGGGCCCGTATGCCCGTGCCCAGGCGAGCTCTGCTCGGTGCGCGCATGCCTCCCTTGGCCACTTTCGCGAGCGGTGCGAGGGCTGGGGCTGGGGCTGGGGCTCGCTCGGACACCCCGGGCGGCCCTCTCTGCCCTTTTGCGCATCAATAAGGCGCATCGGAGCCAGGCATCTGGCGTGCCCTCCGCCGCCGACGTTGGGTGCCCAGAGCGAGAGGGCACCGCGAATGGTGAGATGGATGGATGGATGGATGGATGGACGGAGAAGGACTTCGGAGGGCGGCGTGGCGCAGCGTGTCCGGATTCGGGCTGCAGCCGGGGGCCCAGGTTTTCATTATGGGCGTAGGTACGGCGTACGCGGCGCGTGGGCAGGGGCCGAGGCCGCGCGCTAGGGTGCAGCTGGGGAAAAAGAATCGCGGGAGGGAGGCGGGCTCGGTAAGCGCGTTTTCTAAGGCCGGCGGGTGGGAGCGGGGCGTGCGGGACGGCCGTGGTGCATGGGCTGTGTTGCAGGTAGGCGGGGACGTGCGTGAGCGTTCTGGGCACAAGGTGTGCGTGTGTGTGTGTGTGTGTGTGTTTTTCGTGGCCTCCTGACTCGCCGTGTTGCATCTGTATTGTGACGCGGGTGAAGGATGCGTGTAGGACATGTAAATGTACACATACGCCGGATGGAATAGAAGAGGAAGGTCGTCATTTCCGAGGAGCCGTGTCTCGCTTGGAGGATGTCTTGTGGCCATTGCAGCCTTGTCCGAGGTGACGACCGGCGGCGATGTTATTCTTGTTTGGCAGAAGATGGGAAGTTATGAATTCTCTTGTGCCGAATCTTCTGTTCATAGGAAGCTCGTATGGACTCGTGGGCGGTGGTACGGCGATCGTCCGAATCCGCCAAAAGCGGACAGGGGCGCTAAATGGCAGGCGTTTGGTAGAATCACCACGTGGTGCGATGGATCTGGCCCTTCTGCGCCACCGTCACGGCCACTGCCGCGATGGACAGGGACGAGTCCAAGTTCCCCTCCTCTGGCCGAAACTAGCGGACCACCGCGCTCATCCTACGGTTTGTGTGCGAGTACTTAGTGTCAGTCTGTCAACCGCGCACATTCCGCCTGTGGCCGAAGTACAATGCCGGGTACGTAGTAATAGTTTAACCTGAGGCTCGCAACGTTGATCATGTTCTGACTCGGACGGAGCCACCCCCCGGTGCCAGTGAGGACCAAGGAAGTGTCCGACTGGCCCCCATGTCCGATATCTACGCCGCTGCGCTCGGCGGAGGACGAAGGCTGACTCGAAGCCCGGTACTGCCGTGATCTTTTTGAATAAATATAGACAATGCCGACATTTCATCACCCAGATGCACTGTCTTCTCGAAGGCTGCGCGCGAAAGACCGTTCCCAAGCGGATTCCGCCAAAACCAAGTCGCCGGAGGCTCCCATACCCCAGTCTCCCCCGCCTCGGTTGTGTCGTCGTCGGTGACGACTCGTCGCTGCCATGGAGGAGGTAAGCAACTTGAAGCTCGGGGCGATCCCCATGACATCTTCGGATTTCTACGGGCACGTGTCCGGGTGTCTGACGGTTCACCCGGGCCATGGTATCTCATTGGCTATCTATCTATTCACATTCGCTCGCGGTCACGACGCCCACATGTGCAGAAGCAGAGTCTCCCCGAACTCGAACTCGAGCCAGGGCCTGCCCCTGGCGGCCCATACGGATACCCCCTACCTCCCCCCCCCCCCGCGCGCAAGAACATCCTCGTTCGCACCGCCAAACGTTCGCTCTAGCTCCTCCACAAGCGGTATCTCCACCAGCTCCCGGCGTAGCTCCGTCTTCCGTGCGCGCTTGGGCAATGCGCGCATCATCCGTGTCTTCTTGCGCCTCAAGATCCTCTGTCCCGAAATACGTATGTACCGCTCGCACTCGAAGGTCCATCAGACATTGACATTGGCGCGAGGCCAGTTGGGCCAGGTGCTCGACGCACCCTTGGCCCACCGCACCGTCGACTGCGGGCCCAAACAAGGGTACGCGAGCCGTGAGGTTCTCGAGGAACGGTAACTGGGCGTCCTTGTGGTATGGTATCCTACCGCCCATTCCATGGCCAAGTCGAAGGCCAACTGGAAGTGATGCATGGCGACGGTGAGGATGTTGCATGTGTTGTCTTCTGTGACCTGTTCCTTATTGTAGGGAACGATATCCTTCATGTCAGGTCACCGCGACTAGCCTCAGCCTCTGTTCACGGTACGGGTTAATTGATTTGTAGCTACTCGCGTTGTCAACGACGAGGATCTAGGCCGTCATGCCCCATACCTTGGACGACGGGATGGCAAAAGGCTTCATCGGGATCGGGAACGGACAGACGCAGTACACCCAATAATACAGAGGTAGGGAGGGCGGGCGCCGAGATTACTCCGTCGCCTCGTCAGATACAGGTACGTACTTCTCAACAGAAGGTTCGAGGCGGATGTCGCGATCCCCGGCCTGCGCAACAGCGGTGCCTAGATGATCTATGAAGAGGTCAACGAAAAGCTGTGCCGTTTGAAGGTCAGCTATGGCTCGTGCCTGCCCCCAGAAACGTGATCTGAAATAGTGGTTCGTCAATAAGTGGGGTGTAGCTATAGGTGGAGATGGCACGAACAGTCTGGTAACCTCACCCACGCCCTGAGGACGGGGTTTGCGAGGATGGCGAACGGTGTCGACGCCGCTCTCAACCGTGAAACTTCTCGACAAAGTTGTTGATCGGTTGTGCTGGGTAGCAAAATTGCTTTCATCCAGACACCACGCCCTACTAATATGTGGGTAAAGGATGGGAGATATTGCGAGCTATAGAGGTGTATAATAGTAGGTTTACTAACTGCAATGACGACCATGGGAATATGTGAAGCTATAATTATAGTCGTCGTTGCTGCTTGAGCTCCCTTGAAACTGATGCTGGGAACACGAACTACCGCAGTGTGGTTATGCCGGAGGAGCTCAGTAGTAACTGATCCGCCATTCGGATCTCTTTCCGTTTATCGTGCGCAATTCGGGGCATTCCCCGACTGATTGAAGAATTGGTGGAATGGCTTCTCGGATCGCCAGTGGAGTACCCATCAGCCAGTATCAAAAACGAGCATCGGTAGACCGAAGGCCAAGTAACGACTGCCAGGATCCGCGCATCGACATTGGTCGGTTGCCAGACAAAACATGAACAGCTCCATCCTGGATTCTGACCGATAGCACGATGGCCATACAGTCCAATTAATATTCAGGCAGACAGCATTGGCACCACCGGGGTGGATGAACGTCTCAGCGACGGTCGCACTGGGATTGTCGAGCTACTAGTAGGGGGGCCATCCGTTGTCCGCATCTGAGGGTAGTGAAAGGGGACACCCATTTTGGCACGAAGGTCTTGTCTCAACGATAACGTCTAGACGGGCAGAAAGGCAGTGCCGCATAACAGTGTGTTACCAGAAGGTAACGACCCAATGCCATGAGGCGCAGATCGGAGCGCGCAAGCAAGTCATACCACCGTACTCATGTGGGAACGATACAAGAACATCACTTGCAAAGGATGGGGTGGGTGTTTAGGTACCGGACGATACCCTGACGGCAGAACTCGACCGAAGTGCGAGAAAAAGGTTTGTTCCCAGTGTCTATATTCTAGCCACTTTTCAAAGTTGGACAGAAAACGAGAATGGGGACATACGATTTTGGACGCGGGTTTGAGGCGTTGTACGCTTCAACGTTGCCTTCGCGCCCGCCATCCTCATTGCTTGGGGATGCACGTGGGCGAACATGGTCATGATAGGTCACGATCCATCCACAAATTATGAGGATATGGGCTGTTTCTAGATCTGTTCTCGGTTCCAATCTCTGAATGACTCGTCAGAACGCGGCAGACATATAGCAGATCCTAGTTTCTCGCACCGGAGAGACGCTCACCAGGTATCCGCGTATTCACTGCCAGAGAATGATACTCGCGGCCGCGGATGAAGAGAAGGTGCGTTGTATGCCGGGATGTCGGGAGTGGAACTCGAGCAAGGTGTCACAGGCGCCTGTCTCCTGCTTCGATACCACCACGACTTGACTACGACAGTACTTGGCGCCACACACTGTGTGCACCATCCTCGACTCGGTCACTATCTGCACTGCGGTGTTCACTGCTGAGCCTGGATAGTGTGTATTCACCATGCCATCTCCGCCTGCGGTCCGCGTCATTATTCGACTGCCCTACAACCGTCCTGAAGATGCGCCGGCAGACCCTCCTCGGGTGCGTCTCATTCAGCCAGTTCCGGGAAGCATGGATCCATGCTGACTTATCCATCATTTCTTCTTTTCCTCGCAAGTCCAGATAGAATGGAATGCCGACAAGGAGCACATACTCTGGGAGGTCATCGCGAAGAGTCGCGCGATAGAGGGCGCGGGCACCGATTGTACGTAACCAATCTCCATGCCACGCGCGTCCATCGCATCCCGCATTACACTCCCCGAACCTATTCCTGACGTGGAGGAATGACGACACAGGGAAGGGCCTCGCACAACATCTCCAAGTCCCCTTGCCCTACCTCCTCTACCGCGCCCAAGTTCGGTACGAAGAAGACCTGCGCGGCCTCCAAGGCCTGAATGGACTAGGCAACCTCGCCCTGGGCATCCGCACCGCAGCCCCCGCCTTCCCGTCTGACCCCTCACCTAGCCGTGCCAACGGCCCAGTCCCAGGCGAGTACCTCCCGCGCCCCTCGAGCGTCACCTCCCCAGAGCCCACCCGCCCGCCACTCGCCGACCGCGAGTCCGGGACCGCGCTCGCACACTGCGGCTCGCTGGCGTCGCCGATAAGCAGGGACGGCACAGGGTCGACGACGGGCACGAGCACGCTGCGGCCGCACATCGGCGTGCGTGCGCGGCTGAGCTCCCTCGGGCATGCGCACGGGCGCGCGCTCGCGCAGCCGCGGGCCCCCAACGGCGGAGGAGGCGAGCACCCCCAACGGCCCAGTGCATACCCCGTCACCACTGCGACCGCGACGCAGCTCCCGACGAAGAAGGTCTCGTCGTCCACGATCACGCTCCAGGGCCCGAGGCGGGTGCGGTCGCCCGCGCTCCGGCCGCTCTCGCCTGCGTCGTCGCGCGCGGGGTCGTCGTCGGACGGCGTGAGCGGGGGCGAGGAGGACTCGAGTGACGAGGACGAGAGCGACGAGGAGGCGCGGAAGGCGCACGAGGTGGAGAAGCAGGAGGCCCTGGCGCAGAAGCTGCGGGACTTGGAGAGGCTGATGACGAAGGACGCACTCGGGCTCGTTGCGGACCCCGTCGCTGCGCGCACGAGCGGGAGTGCGGGCAGGAAGCAGAGGGGGAGGGTGCCGCCGTCGGGGATGGGCGCGTCGTTGTCGTTGTCGAGCGTCGGAAGGGAGAGGGAGAGGGAGAGGGAGCCGCGGAATCAGAGCCTGTCGAGCGCGAGCGTCGACTCGCCGCAAGGCTCCATCCCGTCCATCCCCTCGCCCCAGGCCCAGTCCCAGCAGTACGCATACACGTACCAGTACCCCGCGGCCAGCCCGGGCACGCAGAGCGCCCACAGCCATGGTCACGGTCACCAGCGGCACCACAGCCAGGGCTACGGCGCGCGGTCGAGCGTGTGTCGGAACCCCCAGCGGTCTGCGTCGCAGTCGCAGTCGCTATCGTCGCAGTCGCAGTCGTTGTCGCAGTCCCAGTCCCAGTCGAACTCGCACTCGCACTCGCACTCGCACTCGGACCCCCAGTCGTCCACGGGCATGACATCGCCGATGCCCATCGGACGACACCTCGCGACCCCGGAGAAGACGTCGTCCCCACCTGCGCTGTCGCCGGGCAGCGCGCGGGGGCAGACGGTGCACGGGAGGGCGATCCATAGAGACCTCGCCGCGGGGACGCCGTCGGGGAGCTCGGCGTCGAGCTTCAGCGACATCAGTGGTTAGTTGGTTTGTTTTGTACCTGCCGCGTGCCAGCCGTCGTTGACCACAAATCTTTGCTGCGGCAGACGCGAGCCTGTCGCAGTCGGCGCTGGAGAGCGCGCTGATGTCGAACATGTCGAATTTGTCGAATGTGCGCAGTGGCGCGTCGCGGATGTGAGTACTTACGTTGTGCCTGCAGTGCGCACTGTGGGCATACTTGCCTCTGGTTGTGTATTTGCTGACCCGCGCGTGCAGGTCGTCGTATAAGAGCCGTTTACCGAGCAAACGGTCGTCGCGCGGCTGAGTCCTGTGTGCGCTGCTGGACAGCGCGTTGTACAATTGATACACAATTGACTAGTAGCGGCCTGTATCTTGTACTTTCAATGAGTCGCGGCGTTTTCGGCCGACGTTGTGAACCGTCCTTCGCGTGCGTGGGCAGCCACACTTTTCAGTGCAGTCGCTCGTGCACGAGGATATGTATCTCATATTGAGTCCGACGCATCGCGCAACCATTTCGCCGCGCGCGTTCCTGGGCTGCAGCGCTACGCTCTTGGGAGCCCTCTTGCATGTTCTCGCACATTCAGAGTCTTGACCGCCCTCTCCATTGCTCTGTCACCGAGCTAGGGTACAGTAAGCATATGCGACTGCCGCCCACGCCAGGCGTCGAGCTCGCACATTGACAAAGCAGGAGGACCGAGGACGATAGGACGCGGACGCGTAGGCGGCGATACGCAAGCTGCAGCTGACTGCCAAATAAATAAGCTCGCGCACCTATCGCGCGCCGGACCCGCTTCCTCTTCTGTTACTTTCCGACGACGTGGAGCCCGCTCCGCCTTCCTCCCATCTCCCCGTCTCGACCACGGGCCACTGCGTACGCTGCCGCCTGCACAAAGGTGTCTTGGTTTCGCGCGCGTTCTCTCTTGTCCCTCGATCGACGGCGCCACACCCGTTCTTTCTCTCGCTCTCTCACCTACCACCACTTGACCCGATCCTTCGCAGCCGACCTCGACATGGAGCTCACGTTCGTCACCGACCTCGGCGGGACGTTTACCGTCGAGATCGATCCCAACATGGAGCTCGAGAATGTCATGGCCCTCCTCGAGGCAGAGGTACGCTCGGCGCCCGATGGCTCCTTCGCTCTCTCTCTTCCTCTCTTCCTCTCTTTCTTGCCCTGCTATCCTTATTTGCCTCACGTGCTCATGCATGCTGCTGTTGAAGTCAGGGATACCCGTCAGCGAGCAGAGCCTCTCGTACGAGGGGCGCGACCTGAACAACCCAAAAGCGACGATGGCCCAGTGTGGCGTCGGCGAGAAGTCGATTCTCTTGCTCCGGCGGAAGGTGCACGTCCCAGGCACAAGCAGGTGCGCCCTCCATCTACCTGCCTATCTGGTGCCGGAGAATGGGTGCGATGAGGAGTCGTTTGTGGGCTGCAGGGCTGTCGAGCAGGACGCGGAGATGATGCGGCTACAGATCCTCGGGGACCCCCAGCTCATGGCGCAGCTACGGCAGGTGCGTGCTTCGTCTCCCTTCCCACTGTCTTCTTTCAGGCCCGCGTGAATGCGTCTGGTTCACGCTATCCCTGTCCCTAATCCCTATTCCTGCGCTTCGAACACGCAGACGCAGCCGGAGATCCTGGACGCAGCACAACACAACCCGGCCCGGTTCGCAGAGCTCATCCGCCAAACCCGCCAGCGACACATGGAGGCCCAAAACGAAGCTGACCGCGAGCGCATGCTCCTCGAGGCGGACCCGTTCAGCCTGGATGCACAGCGGAAGATCGAGGAGGCCATCCAGCAGCAGGCCGTGCTCGACAACTTGGAGCACGCGCTCGAGTATTCGCCCGAGTTTTTCGGGCGGGTGACGATGCTTTAGTATGTCCCCGCGTACTCGTACGTCCGCGTGGATTCTGATATGTGGGGCGCAGTATACCCGTAGAAGTGAATGGACATCCCGTCAAGGCGTTCGTGGACAGCGGCGCGCAATCGACTATCAGTACGTCCCGCATTCGTTTCGTCGTCCCGCACCCGACCCCACCTCCTCACCCCTTGGCTTTCATGATCCAGTGAGCCCGGAGACGGCAGAAGCGTGCGGGTGAGTGCCGCCATAGTCTCATCCCGTCGTCCCGGACACTCACCACGGACACCCCCCCCCCCCATGCGTCCATTCCTCCGCTCCGCGCCAGCATCATGCGCCTGCTCGACCGGCGCTTCTCGGGCATCGCGCAGGGCGTCGGCACGGCGCGCATCCTCGGGCGCGTGCACAGCGCGCAGCTCAAGCTCGCGGACCTGCACCTCCCGTGCTCGTTCACGATCATGGAGGGCCGCGCGGTCGACCTGCTCTTCGGGCTCGACATGCTCAAGGCGCACCAGGCGTGCATCGACCTCGAGAAGAACGTGCTCCGGATCCAGGGCCGCGAAGTCTCGTTCCTCGCCGAGCACGAGCTCCCGGACAAGGCGCGCAACCCCGAGGTGGAGGCGGAGGCGGCTGCTGCTGCTGCTGCGAGTGCGTCGGGGTCGGGATCGGGGGGGCACAGCTCGTTCCCTGGAGCGGGAAACACGCTTGGGGCGGCACCGGCGCCGACGGGTGCCGCGGCTGTGGGGAGGGGAGGCCCGCTTGGGGGCCAGGCTACGGCGTCCCCCCCGGCGCAGAGCCGGCATGCGGAGGACAAGATCGGGATGTTGGTGGGTCTGGGTGCGACGAGGGAGCATGCGGTCGCGCTCCTGGACGCGGCGGGGGGGAATGTGGACGTCGCTGCGTCGCTGCTGTTCCAATAAGGTCGCTCAAAAGAGACGGGGGGGGAG
>JAKLMY010000364.1:0-14409 GCA_022814645.1 Ganoderma meredithae | reverse complement strand
CCCCCCCCCCCCCCCCCCCCCCCCCCCCACCCCCCCCCCCCCCCCCCCCCCCGGCCCCCGGGGGGAAAGGGTGAAGGACAGGACACGAGTTGGGATGAACGTTGTGGAAAGGCGTTGTGCGCACGGGCGCGGACCTTAGGAAGTACTGCAATGGTGTAACATAGACAAAGTGCTGGTGTAGCGCGCGAACAAGGTCTGGGATGAAAATGTGATTGTGACGTGAGTCTCCGCCCGATCTCTCCCGCTGCGCTAATGTCGTGACTGGGGGCGATGCAAATAATGAGGATGTCGTCCACCACGTGCATTCAACGCCGAATCTGACAGCGAGTCCGACGCGCACACACTGACAGTGAAAACGAGGAACATGGCGCTTCGGCCGTTGGTCTCCTCTTCTCTCCCGATCCCATATCGTCCACTGGGTCGCTCGATATCTCTGCTTCACCACACCCACAATGTGTCTCGCGCTTCCCTGGGAGGTCATCGAGAGGGTCATCGACCACTCCGCCGACAACATCCGTACGCCCTACAGCTTCGCCCTCACTTGTCGCGACCTCCATCCCCGGAGCACCATGCGCCTCCTCCGCCGCGTCGAGTTCAAGAATCGGGCCCAGATCTTGGATCTATGCGGCGTACTCCAGGCCAAACCACACCTTCAAGCGTGTGTCCGATCGGTCTCGACACCCTTGCACGAATTTTCCCCGCACCCACTGTTTTGTATGTTACCCCATCTTTCCGAGATCGAATTCGGATTTCCTCTGGGCAACGCACGAAATCTCTCGCATTCGTCTGTCCAGCGCTACTGCCGTCAAGTCGGGCAACGCATTCAGACGTTATCCCTCCAGGACATGATGTTCCGTTCGCTCCCCGACTTCTTGGATATCCTGCTGCCATTCTCTGCGATCAGTTCTCTTTCATGCGGGAGCATCAGCCTGAGAAATGATGGCCTGCGTGGTGGTGTAAGCGAGGAGATGATAGCACGACTCTCTAAATGGTTGCACCTTCGGACGGACACTGGCTGTGCGCACTGCCGTCGTGACCCTTTTTTTTTTTTCTTTCTTTAGAGACTTGTTACTGAACGAACTAACTCTGGAGAGGGCCAGGAAGGCTCTCAACGGCCGCCGGGGTATCATTCGTGGGATGCACATATTAGGCACGTTCTTTCCACTATTGGCAAAACATCGTGGACTGAGACTAGACGGTGCTTGAATTATGTGCATAATCTTTCAATATCGTCATAAAAGCGTAGCGAAGCTAACCGATCGGTCAGTAGAGGAATGCCGGCCATGATGGCCTGATATGCACTCCAATTGTCATATCTGCGCACAGTCGACGGGCCGCGACGGGGTCAAGGGACCGTACCGTCCATTATCTGGGATTGGGAGAGCCGATCTATCTCTCAGGAGTGGCTCATCGAAGACTACGACGTGGATTTCCTGGCATTTTCCCCTTGTGGCCAATATATGGCGTCAACCGGAAGGGTCGCTGCGAAAAGCGGTCTGGAAGGCCCCGATCTGGGACGTTCATGATGGTGGACGGAAGGTCAGGTCACTCGCGGGAAAAGGTAGTGCCTTGCTTCGACCGCCTCTTTCACTGCGTTGTTCAAGCCCTTCCTGGGATAAAGCAAGCTGATTCGTCCTTCTATCCGGTTACAGGACACTTGGGTCGCTGTATGCGCTGTGCGTGGTCGTCCGATGGAAGACGGATCGTGACCGGACCCCATATCGATTCCGCACATGTCTGGGAAACGACCACTTTTTCCGACGCCTTCAGAGTCATCCCCATGCTACTTGGAAAGGTAAAATGCTAGCAGAGTCTCTTCGGACGGACATTGGGTTGTTACAGCAGTCAACCACTTCGGCACCCAGGCCGATAACTGGGACTGCTCCATCCGAGTCCGGAACGTCGAGTCCGGTGAACTACATCAGTATCTCATGGGCCGTGACTATTCCGTCGGTGCCGCCGCATTCGACCAAGGGAGCAGGCGCATCGTCACCAGGTCCGGGGATTCCACAATTCGTATTTGGAACGTGGGAAGCGGAGAACATCTCCTTGTTCTCAAAGGGCCCGTGCGACGAAATACAGATGTCGTAGCGTTCTCGGGAGATGGTAGAATGGTGTTGTCGTACTGGTTAGACTCGAATGGTGAAATTGAAACGGCAGTGTGGGACGCATTCAAGTGGTGTCTTGCTAGCATGCTTGTTGCATATACCAACTGCCTGTTTCGCAGGCACTCCTTACGCTACATGCTTTTCTCCGTGCGGGCGTTACCTCGTATCGGGCTCACAGGATAGAGAAGGTACTGTTGTGGAAGACTAGTGACTGGTCATGCGTTGCTCAGGTCCCCTGCGGTTGAGCACAAATGACCCGCGTCGCGTTCTCGCCTCACAGGAGGGTACTACGCTGTGGGACTGAGGATGGGGTGGTATTCTTGCATCGCATGCACGATCTGGTTTCCACCACCCAGGATTGATGGGGATGGAGCCTGCGTGGTACACGTACATCTCCCTGTATGCGACATCTTATGCCAGTGGACACTTGTAACGCTGTGTGATACAATCTATGCAATTGCTAACCGGACTCCATTTCTAGATGCTGGACGAGATGCGGGGCTAGTTAACCGCGCACCTGGGGCCAAAATACGTGCAGTATTCCTGCCCTCCATCAGCACCTTGCATGTGTTCAACTGCCACCAGGTTGCGGGGAAAGTGAGGAATTGAGGATAAAAACAGAAGACAGCGAGCCTCAGGGACGCAACGCGGTGATTCTCGATACGTACCGACTGGAATATCTGCAAGGCCGAGGCTAGATTGGTTGGGACGCCAAGGGGACAAGAGGTGAGAAAGGGACTTTCCCTCGTGTTTTGTGCAGCTCAATGTCTCGACCAGCTCGGAATTTCTCTCCCCCAGCTCACCTACACAATGGGTTGCGTCCACCTGGGAGGAGACGACAGGCCAGTGTGACAACATGTGATGTAACGCATGTGATCATGTGGGGACTTCGGCGCTGTTGCTGGCTGCGTGCACCTTGCGTTCACCACATGCGTGGCCTCGTGCATTACGGGAACTGCGACTGGCAACTGCATCCGGAGGGGCCGTGCCGCTGCGCGCTCTGGACGATATGCATGGGCCTGCGTTGACTCGCACCGCTAGGCAGTGCTCCAACCCCAACATCGCCTCCGATGTAATTTATATAAGAACCTGTCCTGGCTGGCGGCGTGCGCAAAATGTCGTCTGACATACCTTCTGCAGCCCATCTTCCGCGCATAATCCGCCCGTTTTCGCTGGCGATCCCGCCCACGACCTATTGCCCCGGCAGCGACGTCCAAGGCGAAGTCCTGTTGGAGTTCCCACAGGTGCAGGATGAGCAGATCGACCAAGTGCTCGTGGAGTTCCGGGGGACGCTCAAGGTGTACGTCTTTACAGTCCCCTTCCGTTTCTCTCGCATTCCGTACTGACCGCGCTTCATGTCGCGACTAGATCTACGCCAAATTCGTCCGACCGCGTCTTTACCGAGAAGCACGAGCTCCTGTGTTGCAGGAAATCCCTGTGGACACGAGGGTCTACGTACCCCCCGCCAGACTCCAATATCCTCCGAATACCGTTCCGCTTTCATCTGCCCTCTGGGCCCACTACCCTTCCTTCTGTGTTCTGGAATGAGTGGCATGACTTTGTCTCGATCGTGTACCATGTGGAGGTCACTGCCCACCGTCCGGCGACGTTCTTCGCCAAGGACAAGCGGATCCGCGAGAGGCTCGTCGTTGTCTCGAGGGGCGATCCCAGCCTCTGCACATCCGTCAGATCTCTGGGAAAACTGGAGGGCGGGATGACCTGGAAGACTGCCCACAAGGAGCAGCAGATGCGCCGTGGGCTGTGGGGCGAGTACTCCACTGCGAAGGTCGAGGCAAGTGCTAGTCCCCTCCGTGCCGGCGATGTCGATGAACGTCTGTGCCAGTCTGACGGCGTCTCATCCTTGGTGCTTCAGTTCCTCGTCCCGAACGAGTACGGCATACTGCCCCACTGCGTCGACATCCCGGTCCTCGTCAAGATCGAGACCACGACCGCCCGGCTCTCGCGCGCGAAGGCGGACCAGCACCCGGAGGGCAAGCCGATCTTCCCCGCGATCGCCTTCGACGCCAACAACCCCATCGTCATCGACATGCGGCAGCGGTTCAGCGTCCGGGCGATAAGAGACTCCTGGAACTCGACGAACAACATCAATCTCGTCTGCATCAAGGAGGAGGACCTGCTGCCCTCTTCGTCTTCGTATTACAAGCATTGGGAAGCGGACACACGGCACGGGGACAAGGCCGACATGGGCCGATGGGTGCAACACTGGACGCTCCAGCCGACGCTCAGGTTGGACAAGTTCCCGCCGACGTTCTCAAGCGACTTGGTGGACTGTGCCGTAGGTCGCCGCCGCCGTTCCATCCTGTTTGCGGGCTGGCTGACCGCCCGCCTTTGCGCGCGCACCGGCAGTACACGCTGTTGGTGCAGGTGCCGTTCCCGGGCGTGGGGAACGACGTCAAGGTGTCGATCCCGGTCACTCTCGACTCGGGGATCGACCGGGCGACACCACGGGGGAGTGGGAGTGGTTCAGCTGCTTGCGCGCTGGAGGATGTGACTTCAAGTTCGTTTGGCGTTGAGGCCGGCACCGACGCTTCTTCAGGTGGAGCCAGGCCCCAAATACGACGGGAGGAGCGGGCTCAGAGCCGGCCGCCGTGAGTGTGCTGTTTCGCTGCTCGTGGCCTTGAGGCTTTCGGTGCTGATTCGACGACGTGTTAGAACGTATTTTGATGCAATCTATCGTGACCGTCGGGAGAGAGATGGAGCACCAGGCTCAGGTGTTCCTGCGTCTGGCCTATCGAGCAAACCTGCGAGCTGATGGACTCGCAGTCGGCACGGCCGCGTTAGTTCGGGTCCTGGATTATCAGGTACGTCGATAACGTAAACCCCAATGTCTCGTATAGATCGTTCTCACCTCAGTACTATCTCTGGCATCTGGACGTTGCAGAGGGAGCAGTGATCATGCGGATCTGCGTGCATGAACCTTGGCAAGAGGTTTCTGATGACTCCGTGTGCTCGCCGATCTTCCAGTATCTAAAGCGCATAGCCAATATCTCGGACTTAGGAGATTACACCCACTGCTGAAGGCAGCGCCGGTCTGCCGGCTATCCTCTGGGGCACAACACGTACACGCCACTTTGCATGCAGAGCGTTAACCAAGCCCCAACTCTGAAGACGGCATCACAAAGTTCCAATCACCATTGTTAGCTTACATTCAAGCATACTTAGCTTCAAGGCACAAATTACAAGCTGGGCGAAGCAAGTCAAGGTACAATTGATCATCACCGACACGCACAGTTACGGCTACGAGGCCAGAACCAAGGTCTATGCTGTCCCTGGATTGTTGACTTGATTGTGGGGTTCCCAATAGCACCTGTCGTTAACGACTGTTCAGCAGGTTCATTTGACAGGAGAACGAAGTGAATACTACGTACGGAGGAAGGTCTAAATAACGGAGGCTCGTTGCTCGCATGAGCGGCTTCGTAATGCCCGACGTTATCACGACTGGGACCTCCAACTTCACCGAGTTGCCAATTCCGGGGAACGGCACCTTCACGGTGAGCGTGTACTGTCCTCGTGGTCGGTCAATCAACTCATGTACAGCACAAGTAAGCACACGACACACGTACCGAGACATCGATGTTGTCCACGGTGAACGTCGGCGAGCAGTAGTTCAGCCGAAACGTAGACCGGTACGTCCCTCGCTGGACCCACGACCCCGCTCCGAGCTTCTCTCCATCCGAGTCGTGAGACGGTACCCACTGTGGTGCCGGAAAGTCGACCGCGACGGGTACCTGCGCTCGCTTCTCGCTCTTGCCGCCGAGGAAGGCCGCGACGTCTTCGCTCGCGAGGCTCGGCACGATCTTGGCGTGGAACTTCACCAGGCGGTGGAGCTCAAACTCGATTTCGTGAGGGTCGCGCGGGACGGGCGGGAAGATCTCCTTCTCGCCGCCGCCGAGACGGTGCTCGTGGGATTTAGCATGCGAGAGAGGCGCGGTCGTCGTCGTGACGGTTATGATGTAGGGGATATCGGAGAAGAGGGGTAGGGATTGCACGTTCGGGAGGGCGAGCTGAACGCCGTAGTGTCAGCATCAGGCCCGATGAAGGAGCAAATGCATTGAGCGAACCTCGATGTGTACTTTCGAGTATTCACCCCAGAGGCCCTTGCGGATCTTGTCTTCCACTGCGAACGTCTTCCATCCATGCGACACGTACGCATCCTTGACAGCCGCGCCTGCCTCGTCTCTCGGAAGGACCGGGAGGGGAATTAGGTGCCGCCTGTTGACGGTGAGTGCGCCCCTGCGCACCCCGACAGTTGCGACCGAGTACCTAACATGTGCGCCCTGGAATATTGCCCAGTAGCTGAAGGAAGGGGGGATCCGTTGGGGGATGACGAAGCGGAACGGGACGCGGACGCTGTCAGAGCCCGGAAGGGGGTATGGGCCGTTCCGAGTCCACACGCACACATCGTCGTTGGCGAGGTCGACAGTCTCCTGGAGGGTGACGGTGCCGCGAGATATCCACCTGCACGAGCACTGGTGTCAGTAACGGTCTAGGTGAATCCGGAGTACAGCTCGGACACACGTGTACGATGATCCACGCAGTTCGACGTGGACCTCGTCGACCTCGTCGCTGTTCAGTTCGCGAAGGTTGATCTCAACCTCGCCCTCGAGCGTGCTGCCCGAAGCATAGACCGCCGGCGGAATGTGCAAGGTGAAGCAAGACGGAGCCCCAGCGACGATGAACTTCATCTGTTGTCTGTTGTGAACGGGTATTCAAGGTATGATGCTTCAAGGATTCCATTACCTGCCGTTATATACCCGGAGAGTTTGTCCATTGCAGATATACAACATGAAGCCGATCCGCCATCGGACCAGGTCGATGTGCCTTGCGGTCAACCTGCGACGCACTTGGCATTCATGTCGCTGCACCGCCACGAGCCATAACCTCCACGATTATCGCCCTGCAGTACTGACCGGACCCATCAAATAGCGGGCAATTTCAACGCCGAGCACTTCGCGCTTATTCCGAAGATCGTCGCGGCCTGCGCGCTGGTGATGAATATGTTGTCAGCGCTCACTTGGACGAAGTCGGGCTGTGCAAGCCAAGTCGGCTCGCTCAAGTCGGAGGGTGCTACACGCCGTATTCGGTGCCAACATCGTCCAAAACCTGTAGCCTCTTCTTCCAAGGATACTCCGAGTACTCAGTCCTGCGACACACCTGGCCTTCCCTGTCAAACGCGTACTTTGACGTACAGCTGATCCGCCGACAACCGGCTATAAAGAACCATGTTGCGCTCGGGCATTCCGGACTCGCTAACCTGCAAACAATGGATGTTAAAGCATGTGCAAGCCTGTAGAACTACATATGATACGATACAATAGATGATACATCTGGATGTAAAGGTATTGGAACAACATCAAACGCGCACCGATGAGATCACGAGTTTCAAGCTACATTCAGTCCTTCTCGTCAAGGTTCCCCCATTCACGGTCGTTCACATCCCAGTATGCTCTGCAGCAAACACAATGGTCAGATCTCTCGATGACTGGTCATTAGGTCATTACGGAGGACATACGGGGGAAGGTCGAGCATCGGTGGCGGGGGTGGTGCGTCGCCATCGCCCACACTTGATCCTGGCTGGTCGAGCTGCATCGACGCATCGATTCCAGAGCTGATCGTTACCGGCACACGGACCTTCAGGTTATTCCCGAGTCCAGCGAACGGCACCTGCATATACAGAAAATGCTGCACACCTCATAAGTACCGTTGAAACAACTACAACCGAGATCGGAAACGCACCTCGCAGTGGATCAAGCGCGTGGCGAACGTCGGCGGGACAGTGATCCGCATCTTTGACGTGAACTTCACCTTCTGGACCCACACTCCCCGCTCCTCGGCACTGGCCTTCTCCTTCTCGTTCGGCGACTTGAGTGGTATCCAGATCTTCTCTTGCGCCTCCAAAACCACTGCAGGGTGAGGCTTCGATGGGTTCGTGCCTTCTCCAAGGATGAACGCGACGTCCGACTCTCCCACAGCCGTGAACCGCTTCGCGCGGATGTACGCACGCCGGCACACCTTGAAGTTGATGTCGGTGTGCACGGCGGGGGGCGACGGGAAGATGGGTTTCCCCGCGGGGTGGGCGCGGGCCTTCGCCACAGTGAGCGGCGCCGTGGTGGTCACGATCTTGATCTGATATGGGATATCGCAGAAGAGCGGCAGCACCCTGACGTCCGGAAAGGAAAACTGCACGCCAGCCACGTCGGCACGGGTTCGAGGCACACACGCACGCTGAAAATGGAATTCGGACAGACGCACCTCCGCCCGCGCAGTTGCGTAGTCTCCCCACAGCCCTCGCCGCATCTTCTCCTCGACGTAGACCGTCCTGAAGCTCGCCGAGGGCAGTGCACGCCGGACCTGCATGCCCAGCTGGTCCATGGGCAGAATCACCAGCGGGGTGCGTACCCGCCTGTTCATCTGGAATGTGCCCGGGCGCACGCCGACAGCCGTCACCGAGTACAGCACGGATGCAGATTTCTGGAAGCCATGGTACTGGAAGGATGGAGGGAGTGTATCCGGTAGGCGGAAGCAGAATGGAAGACGGAGAAGATCGGAGCCGGGGGCGGGATATTCGCTGCCGTGCGACCAGACGGAGAGATTGCTGTAGATGAGGGGCTGTACCTCGCGCAGAGTCGTCTTGTCGCGCGTTATCATCCTACCCCCCGGTCAAAGAGGAGTTGATATACGGGTCGAAGACAGAGCTAATTATGAGCGAATGGACGTACGTCTGAGCAAACTCCCTGAGCTTGACATGGACCTCCTGGATCTTGTCCTGCGTCAACTGCCGAAAGTCCAGCAAAACTTCGCCCTTGACCTGGCTGCCAGAGGAGTATACACTAGACGGGATAGATAGACTAATGGCCTGAGTAGAGGGAGACATGGCGGTCGAATGTTGGAGCCACCTGGCAGAAGTTGACCCGGGTCCTGTGTGGCTGGTATTCGGAATTCGGGAGTTAGAGGGGTATCACGATGGCTACGGCCCTAGGTTCAGAAGGACAATGACGAGTTGCGCTGGACAAGCAGGTCGCAGGAACATGAGAACTAGGCTGAGGGTGCGAGAGGCGATTGTGCCGCGGCATGTTCCCTCTACGGACCTAGCTCGCTGCGGAACCACGAGGTCGCTCCAGAAATTGATTGGGCCAAACCGACGATGAGGGCGTATGTTCCCAGAGTTCATTGAGCTAGTGAAGGAATTCAGCAGGAGGATGGACATGGTGGAAGCCGGGTGGAAGCAAAAATGGCTCCACGCAGCTCAAGGGGGGACGAATATCATATTCACCGCAGCAATCCCGGTCCGATCAACGCCCCCGCTATCCCAGCCTTCTCAAGCGTTGTTCATCACGGAGCGCCGACCACCAATTCCAACAGAACATGAAAGCTCGATAAAATTATTCGTAGTTCTCCGTGTCAGTTCTGTAAATTACAACAGCAATCCCTACGCAAATCCTAGCCTCTATGGCCTAATCCAACGCAATCGATGAACAGCAGGATGGTCGACTGGCAGGTACTTACATCGGCAGCCGACAACGTCCAGTATCAGAACATCCAAAGCCTCTTGTCAATTAAAATACCCTTGTCAGCATGGTCACCGCAAGCTTGACACCACGTTCGGGCTAGAAATAGCACTGAGATAAGAATGATCCATAGACGTCGTGATATTGACGCACTCGGCAATCCGGACAACTCGCTGTGTCTCAAGTTATCAATTTCTCAGCTCAAGGTCGTTCGCTATTTCTCAGGGACGCCAGCGAGAGTAACACTGGTTTCCCGTACCCCGTCTCTCGTATCGTCATCACGATACACGGCATCGAAGTACGTCCTAACACACCAGTCAGTCACCGATATACTGCCGGCATCGTAAACGATGGAAATGCATCTCACGGCGGTAAAGTCGGAGGTCGCTCATTCTGCGTTACCCGTACGTCGGTCTCCCTGGCTGTCGAGCCCTCGTCGGCAGTAGCTGTCGTCGCCGCTTGCAGCTGGCGAGCCGCCCTGCCACTCGTCAGCTTCATGGGTGTAGCCTGGTCGATGCCCGAGTCGAGCGTAACTGGCATCGAGACGTGGATAGAGTTTCCCATGCCCGGAAAAGGCACCTCGACGGATATCGTATACTGCCCAGGAACGTAAGCCGAACCCTCACAACAGATACGATGTGCTCGCACTCACCGCGCAGTCCACAAAGTCGCACGTAAACGTCGGCGGGAGCCGGTGCAGCTTGACCGTCGGCTGGAACGTCCACTGCTGCACCCACTTGCCCATCTCCTCCCTGTCGCCCGGCCGGGTGTCTTCCTCCCAGCGTTTGTGTGAGGACGGGATGAGGTCCTTCTCTTTGATGTAAGCCAGGACGATCTCGTTGGTCGAGTCTTTGGTGTCGCCCCCGGCCCGGACGGTGAATTTCTGCCGCATATTGACGAACATGGGGCTGTTGGTGTCGAACTCGATCGCGGGGAAGATCGGTTTGCCCTCGGGATGCTTGTCCGCCTCCGCCCGCGATAGCCGTGCGGTCGTGCTCTCGATCTTGATGAGGATAGGAATATCAATGCAGTGGGGGAGTATGCCATGTTTATTTGGGACAAGAAGCTGTGTGAAGATCGAGACCCTGTTAGCCAGGGAGGAATGCCGAGCAGAAAACTAGTCATCTTTGGTACTTACCCCGACCCGCGCAGTAGAGTACTCTCCCCAGGTACCGCGCCGCATTTGCTTCTCCTTGTGGACTGCATTCCAGGTCGGGTTGCCCTCCGGTTCGCTCAGAGATTTGATGGAGGCGCAGAGGCTGGGATCTCCCCTCGAAACGACTGTGAGCGACTCGCGACGCGTCTTGTCGCCGGCAAACAGTGTTCTCGGACGGAGAGCGACCGCCTCGATATGGTAAGCGACCATCACATAATCGCGCCATTCGTCCCAGGATACAGACGGAAGAATCTTCGGGTCCGAGGGCAGACGGAAGCTGAAAGGAAGTCGGAGGGTATGCGAATCCGGCGGGGGGTACGCAGATCCTCGCTTCCAGATAGATTTCTTGACACCGATGAGCTCCATCCTCTCTGTGGAAGGAATGCGCTGTGCCATATGTAGCGCAGAGCTGGCAGGGATACAAGACGCGGTCAGAGAGGGTTTGATACGAGAAATGGGTAGGTTCAACGTACACTTTCAACGTTCCCCGAAGCTCGACGGTGACCTCGTCGATCATCTCGTCCTGCACCTTCGGGAATTCCAGCAGCACCTCGCCTTCGACATCGCTACCGGAGCAATATGTGGCCGCTGGAATCACCAACGAAAACGCGTCGCTTTGGTTAGAAGATGACGAAGACACGAAATTGGATGCCATATTTGAGCGCCGTACCCTCCCCCCACCACGATAAGCTTTTATATTCACAACCAGGGCGAAGGGCGGTGCAGCAGAGGAACTCCGGACCAGAAGGATTGTCGTACGGGAGGCACCAAACGTCTAGCACTGCATGGCTGTGGAAGCAAGATCGGAACTGAATTGAGCCAGACTGAGCCCAGCGGACGAGATGGCACAGCTGTACAACTACAGCTCCACATGCAATCGCTCATTACGGTTCTATTAAACCACGGTCCAGATGCAGTTAGCACTGCACAACTGCCAAGAGCATCGAAGTCAGTGCAAAGAATATGTCGCGATTGCCAAAGTCGAGCGTTTCGACATGGTGACGATGACCTTGGCGCATCTGCCTCCTGAGATTGGCGTTGTGAAAACAGCAAATGTTCCATGCCATGCCATGGATTTATCGGTTCGCACGCCATCAGTACTCCCTGACACGTCTGCGTTCGTCAGCACTAGATCGAAGGCTAGTATCGAAAGTTAGGATGGCGGTAGACTTACGTCGCGCATCGAAAAACTGCGTCGGATATCCAACACAAGGTGCGTCTAAGTGCGCATCATGATCGACAGCGCCAGTGTGGGGCTCATGATTCAAGGACTTTGTTCGGGATCCAGACTCAGAGTGCGTGTTTGACTGGGGATGAGGTCCAGACTTGAGCCGGGGCTTGTTGCCATTGATCGCCAAGGGTGACCATCGTGACCATCGTGCAAAATCTAGCGATGATTTAAATGTAATCCACGAATATGTCCCAGCCAACACGTTCCGTGACCGTAGCAATGTCAAGAGCACTCACGAACATGAACATCCGAAAAAACATTCTTTCCAATATTGATACACGCACATTCACAAGGACTATGCCAAAAGCTCTGCAACCTCCGGATGCCACAGATAGCACGGGTGAGGGTGGTCTATACGAGGCGTTGCGCTGCGGACGTACCCGGTATTCAAGAAACCCCAACTAACTCGAACGTGCCGACGGCGGTTCTCTCAGTTCACTGATTGATTGAGTTCACGAGACGCGGGAACACTCGGGCCTGGTGCTCTGTTCCCCTCGCGGCCGCCACCATAGACCGCCTCGAAGTATGTTCTAACGCATCGTCAAGTCAGCACCGACAGGACCGCGAACAGCGAGACCGAAAGCTTACGGTAGCTCGCCCTCCGGAGGCTGCTCGTACGGCGGCGTTTCAGTTCCTCCTCCTGGAGAGACATTGGTGTCGGCGGGGGCGGCGACGTCAGCAATGGCACCGAACGAAGTCGGAGTCGGCGCATCCTCCCACACGTAGGCAGTAGGGCCACTCCCACTCTTGCGTGGTGTCGCCCGGTCGATCCCCGAGTCGAGAGTGACGGGGATCGACACCTTGACGTCGTTGCCCACGCCCGAAAACGGCACCTGCACGGACACGGTGTACTGCGTGCAAGAGAGATGGTCAGCCAACCCGCACGACACCCCAAGGCCACGATGCGATACGGGCACTCACGGCGCATTCCACGGATTTGCCCGAGAACGTTGGCGGAAACCGGTTGAGCTGGACCTTCGGCTGGAATGTCCACTGCTGGACCCACCGCCCCGTCTCCTGCGGGTCCCCGAGCCTGGTGTCATCCTCCCAGTACTTGTGGTACGAGGACCGCAGCACGTCCTGTTCCTTGATGGAGGCCAGGATGAACTTGTTGGTTGGGCGGCAGCAGCATCCATTTGCCCGGACGGCGAAATTCTGGCGCATGATGATGGAGACGGTGTTATTGGCGGTGAAGGCAATGGCGGGGAAGATGGGCTTGTCCTGCAGATGTCTATCCGCCTTCGCCCGGGAAAGCCGGGCGGTCGTGGTCTTGATTCTTATGAGAAGAGGGATGTCAATGCAATGAGGAAGGATGCCGTGCTCGTTTGGAACGAGAAGCTGTCATGCCCAAAACGAGATGCGGTCAAACGAGGGACGACGCCGCCGAAACGGTAGAGAACGATCCTTACCTCGACTCTCGCGGCGGCGTACTCTCCCCACATGCCTCTCCGCATTTGTTGCTCTTTGTGCGCGGTCTTCCACATCGGCCCTCCCTCAATATTCCCCAGAGACCTGATTGAAGCGCAGAGGCTCGGGTCGCCCCTCGGGACGACCACGAGTTGCTCGCGGACCCTCTTCTCGCTCCCAAGGATATTCGTTGGACTGAGGGCGATTACCTCGACACAGTACACGATCGAGATGAAGTCATGCCACTGGTTCCAGAAAACAGATGGAAGAATCCTCTCGTCTGAGGAGAGGTGGAAGGAGAACGGTATTCGAAGTATATTCGAGTTTGGCGAGGGGTATGTCGATCCTCGCCTCCAGATAGATGTCCTGACACTCAGGAGCTCCTGCGGCTCGACAGAGACACGGTCAGCAGAATCGGACGTGGCCCTGGTGGTAATGCGAGACATGATCAGTTGGAACGAGATCCATGAGAATCGGGAAACAAGGCGACATACGCCTTGAATGTCCCGCGAAACTCCACGACCACCTCTTCGATCTGGTCGTCCTGCACCTTCGGGAACTCCAGCAGCACCTCGCCTATGACATCGCTGCCGGGGCAATAGGTCGTGGGCGGGATCACCAGCGAAAACGGATGGATTATGCGAGGAAGAAGGCTTGAAGCAGCTGGGATGCACGACATGTTGCGCTTGGTCCCGCTATGACAAGTCCTCATATAAGTAGACGATCGAAACGAGAGGCGGTGCAACAGAAGTGAACATCAGCCCAAATGGGACCATTGCGCCCCTGAAGCACCGCATGGCGGTGCAAGCAGATGGCAAGCGAAGGCGCACATGATCCTTTCAATATGGCAACAGCCTAGACTCGAACCAGTCGAACGGGACACGTCAGCGGAGAGTGAAAAGAGAGACGTCTCCCTAACGACTGGTCCAACTGGGCGTCGCTTTGGCAGGGCGTCCGTATATGGGGGTCGTGTGAAAA